>PVJX010013844.1:0-46465 GCA_004027295.1 Dolichotis patagonum
GCGTCCCTGGGGGACAGAGGAGCCCTGGGGTTCACAGGCACTCCCAGCCTCTTCCTCCCTGGAAACTGCAGGAGAAACACAGAGCATGGGAAAGTGCGATCCACTGATAAGCCAGGAAAAAAAGGTTACAAAATGACACGGAGTAGGAGCCCTGTTTTGTAACAGCGGCTGGAAGGACATCAAAACGGGGCTGTGGTTATGCAGGCTCTGTGCGCGGGGTGACTTGCTCGTCTTCCTGGGAGCCTTCTACATTTTCCATGTCTCCAAGGAGCCCGGAATGTGACTTTTCAGTTCTTTTATGTCTTTTTGCAGAGCTGAGGCCAGAAGCCAGGGCCTGGTGCCTGCTGGGCAAACTGCTTCTCCTCAGGAGATAAAGTTGATAAATAGGTTTTTGCTTTTTTCTTTTTAACGTTTTGGAAGAGGCCCCTCCAGTGTTTACGGAGTTTGTATGAAGTTCAGCGGGGGGCTGCAGCTCGGGGTAGATCAGAAGGCTGATCAGACCGGGTCCATCTCCTGCTGCTGGGCAGGCGGCTTGACCTTGCTTTTGTTGTGTCCGTCCTGCCTGGTGTGTGACTCGGGGTCATCGCAGCACACGTGGGGATGTGCAAGGCAGACGCCCGCGAGGGCCCGGAAGTGCACGCAGCCGGTGTGGGGTGAGCACACGCGTGTGTCAGCCGCCGCTGCTATTAGTGGTTACAAGCGCGGCTTCCGGAGCCAGCCAGTCTGGGATCAAGTCCTCGCCCTACCTGTAGGGCTTGGGAAACGATTTCATCTTTATCTCGACCTCAGTTTCCTCATCTGTAAAATGGGGATGAAAGTAATTGTGGCTAGGTCACAAAATGAGTAAGGTGAGGATGAACCAAGCCTAAGTATGAGCAATGAGTACTCAGCAGAGCCCAGCACATAAGAGTGCACTCGGTAAGTGCAAGCTCCTTACTACTACCATGAATTATTATTATTATTATTATTATCATTATTTTGGTACCAGGAATCGAACTCATGACCTCGTGCTTGCCAGGCAGGCACTTAAGCCACTGAGCTAAATCCCAGGCCCCACAAATTATTATTATTATTATTATTATTATTATTATTATGGTTGCAGGAGGTTGAAAGGGAAGATGCTGCCCAAGAACACTGCATACAACCTGCGGGGTGGGGTGGGAGTGTCGGGGTGCAGTAGTTGGCTGTGTTTTCCTCCAGACCAGTTTTTTTTTGTGTGTGTGCTACCAGGGATCGAACTCACGTCCTCACACTTGCCAGGCAGGTGCTTATGCCGCTGAGCTAAATCCCCAGCCCCCAGACCAGTTTTTTCTAGTCCTTTAAATTCTAAAAGTGACTCTGAAATGTCACACACACACACACACACACACACACCCGCACACGGCGCATGCGCAGCCGCAGCGGGGCGACTCCACGCAGCCGGTGAGGGGCCTCTAGCCTAGTGCGCCCCGCAGGCGCTGGCACCCGCTGTCTGCAACCGGCTCCGGCTCCGGCTCCTCTCCGGGGGCAGGAGCCCCGCGCTGCGTGAACCTCAGCCCCGCCCAGTGCAAGTCCTTGGTTCTCTGGGAAAGGGGCTTCCGAGTTCTGATGTCCGAGGCTGTGTGTGCCTACTGACCCCTCCCTCCCTCTCTGTTTTCTTTCCTTTCTTCCTTTTTCGCGGTACTGAGGGTTGAACCCGGGGCCGTCTGTCACTGAGCTACCTCTCCGCCTTATTTCCTATTTTATTTTGAGACAGAATCTCACTAAATTGACCAGGCTGGGCTCAAACCCTTGGCGGTCCTCCTGCCTCGGCCTCCCGAGTGCTGAGATTCCAGGCCAGCATCCCCGCCTGGCTCCCATTCAGCTTTTGTTGACACTGCGCTCCCTGCATGCACTGCGCGGGAGATGTCAGTCCTTCTCCAGAGGGGCAAGTGGGGGAGGGGCGGCCTGACTGGGGGAGGGGCAGCAACTCGCGCCGCCGTTCACTGCCACAACTTTTTGCCCTCCTCAAATTGCTAATTCTGCCCGAGCAAGCGAGCGGGGACAGCCACGCCTCAACGAGCACAGTCACTCCAGGCTGGCTGGGGCTGCAAAGTGAAGCAGTGGGATACCTCCCCGTGTGCGTCAGCCTCGCTAAGCTATGCCCTCAGTCTAGACCCTTAAACTGCACCGCACGGTGGGCCTTGTTCAAACAATCGAAGACCTGAAGAGACCACAGGCTGAGGTTCCCGTAAGAGGCAGGCATCTGCCTCCAGATCCAAGGCTGCAAATCAACCAGGCATGGTCACACACACCCGGGATCCCAGCACTGAGGAGACTGAGGCAGGAGGGTGGCTGGAAATTCCAGACCAGCCCACGCTAAAAAAAAGCACTTGAGGGGGGCCAGGGATTTAGCTCAGCAGTGTAAGCACCTGCCTGGCAAGTGCAAGGTTGTGAGTTTGATCTCCAGTACCCCACCCAAAAAGCACTTGAGACCCTGGTCTCCAAAACAGACACCAACAGAAGCAAGGCACCCAACACTGTAGAATGTCACCTCCAGGTCTCCAGTCGCTGCCCACAATTCCAACGTCCAAAGCCATCCTGAAGACCGAAGTATTTTCTTTGATTTGTGACAAACAAAACAAAACAAACAACGTTAGCAGCAAACCCGGAGCTAAAGGGAGGGAGAGCCGCCGGGTTTTTACTTTTTGACACCTTTGGTCTGAACACATCCCACCCCCACCCCCACCCCCGGCCCAGGGTGACCAAAGGTCCCGCTCTGGCGGGGACAGAGAAGGTGCCTTGAACATGACATTTACAGTGGGGAACTGGGACAGCTGGGGACAGCCCAAGATGCCTGCGCACCGGGACAGAGCCTCGTGGAGGGGAATACAGGTAGTCTAAAATCTGGAAAGTTCCGGGTTCTGCCCCCCAGGCTTCTGGCAGAAGGACCTCGGAAGGGAGAGGGACGCTCACTTTGTCCCTGGAAGGAATCACAGCCACCGGCCGCCCGGGCTGGGAGGAAGCCGACCGGGGCGCGGGGAGTTTTCCTTGCATCTGCGTTTGTAGCTTTTGACTGAGGACCACGTGAATGTGTCATCCACTCAGAAAATAAATACAGGAAATCATGGAAAAACAAGCCTCACACTCTGGACTCTACTACAAATAGAATTTTAAAGATTTTGTAAAAAATAAATGATGAGCTCCCTCACTGGCGCTGTCAAAGCGCTGTTTGTGTTCCTGACGGCTCCTGTCCTCAGAGCCGCCGGTCTGGGTCCGGTCTCGGTTTTGGTTTCCTAAGCTCAGAGGACCGGGAGGTCACTGCTGTCGCCTCAGGGGACCACAGCTCTTTGTGGACACAAAGCCGCACCGGCCTCCCGGCTTCCCCGCACCTGCGGTTTTTCTTTCCCGCCTGGTTGATGTTATTTCTCAGACACGGAGCACCCTGGTGCAGAGAGTAGTTGTTGTTATTTTGACAGCAGGCAGGGCTGTGCAAAGCAAGTGGGGACAGGCTGGGTCAGCTGCCCAGTCCGGTGATATAATTAGCTGGTTTTTTCCAGCATGAGTGGGCGGCTCCTGGGATGATGCAAGCGGGCAGGCGGGCAAGCCCGGGCAAGGCCAGCAGCTGGCCCTGGGGGGGGGGGACCTGCCCCACCCCCTACCTCTCCCCTCCCCCGACCAGTGCTGTGGGACTCAGTGCCCAAGTGGCACCATCTCCTGCGGGTCACACGGGGAGCACTGTGCTCCAGTGCACAAATCAGCCTCCCCAAGCCTCGAGATGGGAGCCGGGGCACCTTTGATCCATCACCCCAAGAGGGTTTTCCGAAACATCTGCAGGCTTCGCTGGCTAACCAGCACCCATTTTATTTATTATTATTACCACTACTGTGATTATTGTTGTTTTTTGAGCGACAGTCTCACTGGCCACTGGACTGGTCTTCTGGGCCCTAGAGATGACAGTGCAGGTGGCCTGCTGCTTGCCCCAGAAAGGGGAATTGGGCCTGGCGCCTTCTCACAGCAGGGAGGCCCCTCCCCGCCCCCCAGATCTCAGCCCAGGCCCATGCACCCCGCAGGTGAGAAGCCTGGGGGTCTCTGTACCTGGCTTTGGGGAGAGAAAAGGACTTTTCTTCTCTTCTTAATCCTCGGGGCCTCCAGGGCACTGCAGATGGATTTGCTGAGTAAGGGGTTCGCAGCATTCCGCCCCAGTGACTTCCCAGACTTTGATGTCAACTCCTTAAAAAAAAAAAAAAACCGCCAAAGCGGAGGTGGAGGGGAGGGGAAACCCAAGCCCTGCTGGGGGACTGACTCTCACAGTGTCCCTTTGTGCTGCTTCCTGCTCTGAGGGCTGCAAGGCTTTGAGTCTGCACCTGGGTTTCAGCTGCTGCCCGGAACTGGACAGGGCCGGGAGAGTGCCCATTTTACAGGTGACAACACAGAGGCCCCGGGCCACTGCACACTGCAGAGGTGGCAGCGTCCTTGTGGCCGTGCCCAGGAACTCAGCATGAGAAGACCCCCTTGCAGGAAGATAAGGGAGGAAGGGGTCCCATCTGGCTGGTCCCTGTCCGGGGGTGGTGGTGGCCCCCAAAGGTCAGTACACATCTGTGCCCTCCTCTGGAGACTGTCCTGACCCGCGTGTGCTGGGGCCTGCTCCTTCCTCACGTCCGTCCACCCCTGTGTGGCTGCAGAGCCCCAGCTCAGTGGCCTGGCTCCCTGGTCACGTGGAGGTCAGCGCTGTGCTGGCTGCTGTAGGGCCACCAGCAGCTGGTGAGTCCTTGGAGGCCCTGGTTCCCCTGTGATCCCTACAGGCAGGGCCAAGGACCAGCAGGGGGGCTGGACAGGGAAGTGGGGCACAGTCAGAGCCCCCCCCACCCTGACCCCTTCCAGTGTCACCCAGCAGCTCCCCTCTCCTCAGCCTCAGATGAGCCTAAAACCGCTGCCCCTGCATGGAAGACACAGGGGCGGATGTGGGGGGGGCAGTGCCAAAATCAGGTCCTGGTGCAAGGCCCCCCACAATTTGATGTGCACATGCTCCACCCTCTTGGGGGTGTTTAAAAGTAATTTATTAGGGAAGAAAAAAGTAAAGAATGTGTAATTCCCACATTCTTTTTCCTTTTCCTTTTCTTTTACTTTTCAGAGCCTTTACAAAGAGCTAAATCCCTAGCTCTTGTTTTGTTTTTTTACTTTGAGACAGATTAAGTCACTAAATTGTCCCCACTGGACTGGAACTTGCAATCCTCCTGCCTCAGCCTCCCAGGCACGCACTGCCCCCCCCTCCCGCCACCCACCCCCAGCTATAATTCCTGCTCCTTGAGGGTCATCCATCCAGAAGGATGCTCTTGGCTAAAGAACCCGGGGCAGGAGTAGTTTAGGGCTTTGAAGTCCAGCTCCTGGGCCGTGTCTGTTTACTGTGCTGCGAAGAATCTGTTCTTCACTGTCACATCTGAAATGCCACTGTTTTCTTTGGATTCCTCCACAAAAATGCAAGCAGTGATCACCTCCAGCATGCCCTCATGCTAGACTTGCTCCAGTGATCCTAAAGAGATAGACGGATGCTGAGGCCCAACACCAAGGACAGAGATGGTGGGACAATCCCACCCCTACACGGATACCCAGGAGACACGCTGGCTCGTGTGCCCAAGGGTGTGGATAAGGAAATTTATGAAGCCGGGTGCGGTGATGCGTGCCTGTAATCCCAGCACTTGGGAGGCCAAGGCAGGAGCACGGTCATGAGTTCAAGGCCACCTGGGGCTATCTAGTGAGCCCAGGCCAGCCTGAGCTACATAGTGAGACCTTAATACGGGACTGCTGGGTGTGGCCGTGCATGTCTATGGTCCTAGCACTCAGGAGGCTGAGGTAAGAGGACTGCTGGGCATTCAGGGCCAACCTGGGCTATAGAGTGAGTTCAAGGTCAGCCTACACTTCACGGAGAGACATTGTCTCAAAAGAAAAAAAGCAAAGTGGAAATAACTCAAACCCCATCATCCCCAGAAGGGAATAATTGGATAGTTTAAAAAAACAGAAAATGACTGAACCATGGTATAATGTAGCGCTGCCTAGCAAGCCTCACTGGCACCATGACACGGAAAACCATTTATCTGCTCACAACTATAAAACTTAGGCAGAGGCTTCCGGCGGGGGTAGCTCCACTCTGCGCCTATGGGGAATTCGGCTGGGCCCAGGGGTGAGTTCCAAGGTGACCCACACTGGGCCGGCAGCTGTGGCTGGGAGATCCACTACCCTGCAGGTGACTGAATAATCAGACCTCTGGGGACAGAACCCAGGAACCTTGTGAGTGCTAAGCAAGCCACCCTACCACTGAGATGCAGGCCCAGCCCCAACCAAACATCTTCCTCGGTGAGGCGGGAGCCCTAAGAACGCAAAAGCAAGGGCTGGGTGTGAGGGTCCACACCTAGAATCCCAGCAGTGGGAGGCTGAGGCAGAAAGACCCCAGTGAGCTTGAGGCCAGCCTGTCTCCAAAGACAGAACACAAACAAAGGGACAAGCAGTCACGACTCAAGGCCTTCTTAAGACTCAGGCCTGGAAATGGCATAGGAGGACTTGCATGCTGAGTCACAAGCGACTTAGTCCCGAGGCCGCAGGGGAAGGGTGTGAACACTGGCGCACTTCACTGGGTCGCACGGACTCCCACCAAGCGCCCGGCCACGGGAAATCGTAGGGTAGGTCATGCTGCGTAACAAACGGCCGCCCTGTTCCAGGGACCGCACACGGCCAGGGTTCCTTCTCCTCCCAGACTCACCGTGCCAGCTGTGGGCACCCGACTCCACGCAGTGTCTCTCGTGTCACCAAGCACCATAGGGATCTAGTCTGGCAGTGGCTGTTCAGGACAGGAAGTCCCCCTACCCCGCGAAGAAAGGTGTCACTCCTGCTCAGTTTCATTGGCTGGGCCCAATCACGTGGCCCTGCAGTGGGCGGGACTGGCACGTGTTGGGGGGTCTGGGAAAATGGGGGAGTCTTGGCCACTGCGTATAAACGACTGTTTCCTTTCTTTTTTTTGTTTTTGTTTTTTGGTACCAGGGATCAAACTCACAGCCTCACACTTGCCTGGCAGGCGCTTGTGCTGCTGAGCTTAACCCCCAGCCCACGACAGTTTTCTTGTGATATCAAATTCAAGATGGTGCCTGCTTCGAGATAGCACAGGCAACAGGAAACGGCCGGCGAATTGGGAGTGATCTAGTTTTTGGTTTGAGCACTGAAGGTTTTTTTTTTGTTGTTTTTTTTTTTGGTACCGGGGATCGAACTCACGACCTTGCGCTTGCCAGGCAGGCACTTAAGCCACTGAGCTAAATCCCCGGCCCTGAGCACTGAAGGTTTAAAAAAATTTTTAAATGAATGGATGAGTAGATGGGTGAATAAATAGAGGTCCAGAAGCCCACAGGCCACGAATGGCCTCCCATAGGTACGCACAGAGCTTGGGGCTGAGAGGAACAGAGGTAAATAAAACATGACACATCCCTTCCAGGGCCCCAGCCCAGGGGGCTCAGTCCATGAAAGAACCAACCAGGCCAGCAAAACTCGGCGGGCGCTGTGTGGAAGCCTTGTCCCTGAGGGTTATGAAGGGTGGCTCATGCTGGATGCCTAGGAGTTCAGCAGCCCTCTCAGAAACACTGTTGGCTGCTGGCCACCAAGCATGCTTACAAGTGAGTCCTTCTTCGGGACTTGGTCTCAGATAAGGCTCGCCACCTGAAGGGTAGCACTCCCTGCTACAGGGCATGCACCCCGGCTTCACATCCCGACGGCCACTGAAGCAAGGCTGTGAAGACCCAGCCCGGAAGCTCCCATCTCAGCTCTGCAGCTCCGCAGGGTCAGCTCAGGCCTCTGCAGGCCTCCCGTCTCCTGTCTCCATCAGAGCCCAGCTATTAGGTGAGCGTACTTCATGTAGAATAGAGCTCCATACACAGCCATGAGTTTCCAGCGGTGACATTTTGTGCGCACGTGGTAGACTTGGGAGGCTGGGCTTTTCGGCATGAATTCTGTCACCCATTGCTCTGTGACAATATGGCCAGCGGGGTCCCAGTGCTCACCTGTGTTTCTCGGCCCCCTTCTGCTGCAGTTAGTGTGCTGGTGCTGGCCAGAGTGGGGACTCCCGAAATCGTTACTTAAAATAAAACGAACAAGCCAGCAGGGCTTCTCGGGCTCCTAGTGCTGTTTCTCTGTTCCCTCTTTTCAGGGGAGGAGGGCTCCTCACTTCTCGGGAGCCCGTGTGGAGGTGAATTTCTGTGAAAGATGACTGTCCCGTCTGGGAGTCCCCAGTCCTCTTCTAAGAAGTGGTGACATTGTTCCCACACTTCCTGTCCCTTCCCGGGTTGTAGCTCCTGCAGCCACCACCAGCCTCCTTCACATCCTCCTTCTTGGGCGCCCGCCCGGCCTTCCCTCCTCTCCTTTCGGTCACTTCCACCAGTCTGCGCCAGGAGCTGGCCTGGGACCTGCTGTTCCCAGGCTAATCCCGGCTCTGTCCCTGGACAGGGCCCAAAGAGGTCCCCCACCAAGAAAAGACGAGGCCTCAGTTTCCCCCACGCACCGGCAGGTTGCAGATTCGGGTTAGGATTTGCAGAGCCCAGCTCCACTTAGTAGGGCTGCGTCCGGAGGGGGCGGGGCCTGGGCAGGGGCGAGGGGCGCAGGCGCACAGCACCGCAGGGCCCGCTGTTTTCCGCTTTCTTTGTTTGTTGGTTTGTTTGTTTTGACAGTCGAGACCCTCGGCGGCGGGCGCTTGGGCTGAGCTTCCTGCAGGGGACCTGGCTTCTTCGCCACCTCGGGTAACTGTGTGCTGAAGCTGCAGATTTTCCTGAGAGTGCAGTTGTTAAATCAGGACTTGTCGCCTTTTCATGTCTTTCCTTTTTCATCGCTTCTCGGCCTTTTGGCTAAGATCAAGTGTCTTTCCTTTTTCTACCTCTCCTCCATCCCCGAGCCCGGCCACTTACTTTCTGGGAATGACACATGGGCACAGGCTGGGCACAGGGGGAGCTAAAAGCTATTAAAAAAAAAAGCTACTTCCTAACATCAACAACAACAAAAAGAATTGTTTTATTGTGTAGTCAGCACCACCAAACTTTAAATAATTCACCACAAACCTTCATTAAGAATCTTTCCCCCCAGAGTAAAATAAATGGACAGACAATGCGGAGTCTATGCAAACTGCCTGCAAGCCCAGGGACTTGGGGGCAGGGGCAGGCCGCGCCGTCCCTGGCTGGACAGTGCAAGGCACCCAGGTCCCAGGGTTAGGCAGCCCAGTGACGGGCAGAAGGACTCCAGGCCCAGGTGGGTGAGGGGCCTGGGGCTGCGTCCCACCCTGCTGGAGCTCCCTCCTGCAGGACAGGCCAGGAGAGGAGGAGGAGGAGGCCGGAGCTCCTGAGGTCAGCACAGTGCTATAGAGGAAGACTGGGCATGTCCGGGCAGAAACTTCCAGGCACTGAACAGCCTGAGATGTACAATCGTAGCTGCTCACAGCCGAGCATCTGTTTTCCAGGGGGATTTCTGTTCTGATAAGGACGCCACTGTCTGCAGTTTCTTAGACCATTTGGCCATTCTGACACCCTGTCTGCAGTTTCTAAGAAGCAAAACTGCCAATGAAGGCAGGAGGCAAAAGATGAGGGGGCGAAGGCCTTTAAGGGGGCAGCTGGGACCCACATTTCTGTATCCTTTTCTGTTTTTCAGACAAACTATGTCATACGGGCTGGCCTTGAAGTCACTCAGTAGTAGCCCAGGCTGGGCTGGAACATATAGCGATCCTCCTGCCTCAGCCTCCTGGGTGTTGGAATCACAGGTGTGTACCACTATGCCCAGCTCATGTCAGTATCTTTTTAGCAGCATAGTGGACACTTCCAAAACTGTTCCTTATCTATGTCATCTCAGGAAAAGAACTGGGATGCAATAAATGGACTAGGTGGCATTTTCTCCATTTGGCACCCTCAGAAACACAGGGCGGTGAGCAGAGGGCTCTGTCACAGTGCGAAAGGTCAACTGTGGCCACTTATTTGCTTTGTGATCGGAGCTGGGTCCCTGGACTGCCAGCCTCAGTTTCCCCAGTGTGGCCGGTGTGACTGTCCCTGCGATCAATCAATCGGTTCAGGCACACCTTAGAAACCTTGCCCCAGATCCGAGAGGGTCAATTGGGCCCGAGGGGCTCGTCGTCACAACGCCGTACCCTCCGGAGGATTGGCGCCCCCTCCATCCCCGACTGTAGCCCCGCTGGTGGGCAAATGTGTGAGAGTCCAGCACACAGACCAGCTGCAGGGCTGGAGCTGAGACAGGCAGTGGCCGGCAGGGCCCGCCCATCCGCGGACCCTCCCACCGGGGCGGGGCCTCGCTTAGCCCTTATAACCCGGCGCTGGGGGCAGCACCCGCAGAGCTGCTTCGGCTGCCCAGCCTTGCGGTGCAGAGCAGGGGACTGGGAGCCTAGGTTGGGGTTCAGGACCGGGCGCAGAACTGCAGGGACCCAGAGACACAAAACGAGGTGAGGCAGGCACGGAGGGGACCCGAGCCGAGCCCCACGTGTCCCCGAGTGTCCGTGGGCTGCTTGTCCTCCGTGCGCGCTGGGCTCGCAGGTGTTTCCGCGGGAGGAGACAGCGTAGGTCTGACCGCGCAGCGTTTGTGGTCACGGACACTGGGACCCGCGGGAGTGGCGCGGGTGGGGCCGTGTCCACTTTCGTGAAGAGTGGGACCTCAAGCCCGGGACGCCAGCCGGCCTCGAAGGTGATGGGGACACAGCCGTGCGCCGGGAGGGACGGGACGCGGAATGGAGCGAGCTCACCGGAGACCCGACCGAGCCGCGCTCCTCGGGTCCCCTGGGGCTGCTCTGTCCGGGACGCTGGAGGTCCAGGACCTTACGTCGCTCCCCTGGGCGCGGAGGTCAGCGCGGGCTGTCCCTGGATCCCGGGAACGTGCCAGGACATGTCCCCGAGGGCGAGCGGGGAGATGACTCACGCTGACAGAGACCCCCGGGAGGACCCGGCTGGGGAACAGCGGCCCCCAGGAGTCCCCTTCCCGCCAGCGCCGTCCCTGTCCTGCCCGGCGGCACAGTGACCTATTTGGCCGGCACAGGCTGTTCCCAGGGAAGCGGGACACAGGAGGTCTCCGGTGTCCGGCGCGGCCTCGGGGACGCGCAGCCCCACGGGGGGGCCGGGCGGGCCTCGCCCGTGGGGGGCGCCGAGTCCCCAGGTCCCGCAGGAGGGCGCGTGCGCGGGCGCATCGCGGGGCCCGGGCGGGACGCTGCGCCCCCGGGTCTCCGGCGGCGGCTGTGGCGCTGGGGTCCCCCGGCCGCTTCCTTTCTATTTCCGTCCCTCCACGTCGCGTTTCTGGGAGGGCTCCAGGGCGGTTTTGTTTTTTCGTCTCGTCTATTTTTATTTCCCTGGATCTGACTCATCCCGTGTGTTGGGCGTGGAGATAAGGTGGAGGGGCCGGGGTTCGGCGCGCCCCCGCGTGTCCGTGCGCGAGTGTCTGTGCACGCGTGTGCGTGTGTGGGACTCAGCCGAGCGCGCGGTTCCCCACGGCCGCGAGAGTTTCGGGAGCCGCCCGCAGCCGCCCGCTCTGAGTGACGCGTTCGCGGGCCCCGGTCCCCGCCTTCTCCACTCCCCCTCCCCCTCCCCACCCCGGGTGACGCGCGACCGGAGTGGAAGCGAAGTTTTGGCGGGCGGGCGGGGAGCAGCTTTGCAGGAAACTGAGTCATCGCCAGCCCCAGCCGCTGCCCTGGCCCTGCCCACGCGCCTCCGCCCCGCGCGGGATTTCCTGGAGCCCGGCGCCCCCTCGCGGCCCCTGCGCGAGGAGCAGACCCCGCTGGAGGGAGAGTGAGCGCTGCTCCCCGCACTCCTTCAGAAAGAAGACCGCTCTGCAATGGTGCATAGTGGTCCATGCCTGTGGTCCCAGCTCTGGGAGGCAGAGGCAGGAGGATCACAGTTCAAGCCCAACCCGCGCAGTTGAGTACTTTAGCACTGACTAACGCGAGAAAGTTGTGCTCAGCCGTGGACCACGGGACCCCAGGGCACAGAAGGCTGGATTCGTATCCTGCCAGTGCCACCCTGTGAGCTGTGTGACCTTGGATAAGTTATTCAGTGTCTCTGAGCCTTGTCACTTTTCCTATAAAAAGGAAAATATAAGTACACCCCAACACCTGCCCTAGTGAGGATGGCCAGAGGTTTTGGGGGGGGCTCTGTGTGCTGCACTGGTGACCTCTATGCCACAGTGGACCTTGACCGGTTTACCTGCGTGACTCAGGGGAAAGTTTCATCATCTCTCCTAGCTCCTGCCCTTGAAGCCTGCCGTGCCAGCCTGGGTGCGTTTCCTCTGCAGCCCGAGGAAAACCCAGTCCCTTCCGAGCCTCCTCCGGCCTCGAGGTCTTGAGGGGGCAGCCCAGGCCAGGGCAAGCGGCCCACATCCCCACCGCCTGGCTTGGGCACAGCACAGGGATCAGGGCGGTGGCAGCTCCACGCTCGCCCGCCCTGGGTTTTCGTTGCCTCTTAGGGTAGAAAGGAGGAGCCGGTAGACGCAGCCTCTAATTTTCTGTACCTGCAAAACAGGTTCCCAGGACGGGAGGGCTGGGGCTGGGAGGCGTCTAGACTTCGGATCACCCCATGCCGGGTGTGGCTCAGAAAGCCTGATTTGCCTTGCCTGGCCCAGCCCCTCCTGTCCCTGAGGCCTACGCGGATGACACCTTGGGAAAAGCCCTCAGCAGCTGTCTGCAGGAGGTGGCCCAGAGCCCCAGGCAGAGAGAAACTGAAGCGGATTTTCTAAGGGCTCCCGTGTCCCGGGTTACTGTGTCCCTGCATGTGACCCAAGAGACAGTGCTCCCATTGTTATGGAGCCCAGGGACTTTAGGTGACTTGTGCAGGGTGACCCTCCGTCTGCTCCACCAGGACACACACAACCTGGGAACTTCCCGCTGTCTGGAGTGGCTGCCTGGGTCCCTGACTAGGGCCTGAGTGGGCTTCCAAACCACGCTCCTTAAACTGCCCAAGGCCTCCTTTATAGACAGGGAGGAGTGGTTTCTTGATATGCAGCACAGCAAGGGTGACCTGTGTGTCCACCTTGCCCCCACCCTAGTGCTCAGGATAGAATGCTGGGGCTCACTCGTGCTAGGCAAGTGCTTTACCGCTGAGTGACCTCCCCAGCCCTTTATGTTTTTCATTCTGAGACAGGATCTTGTTAAGTTACCCAGATTGGCTTCCGACATGTGATCCTCCTGCCTCAGCCTCCTGATTAGTTAAGAGTATAGGCACACACCACCCACACCTACCCCCACTTTTTTTTAACCCCTAAATTAATTTTCAGGGCTGGGTGACTCCAGCTGGGCAGCAGTAGTGTGGGAGGGATGGGCTTTGCCGGGGCTACACAGCAGTAGGGTAGGGATTCAGGAGGCTGGCAGAGCCCGGAGCCCATGGCCTGCTCCTAGTTTGGGAAGAGCCCAGGGCTCTGATTAGGAAACTCTTGGAGCCTCAGTTCCTAGGTAGCTGGGACGTTCACACCCACAGAGGCCTCCCAGAGGGAAGAATGAAGTGATCTTAGCTGATAATGCAGGGGGTAAACAGGCCCCTAACCCCTGCTGCCGAAGCTGCCTGTGTTTGTGGAAGCTGCTTGTGTTTGTGGACATAGCTTGCCCTCGATGCCGCCCCACCCCCGTGACCTCGGGGGGGGGGCTGGCTGAGCTGAGCCCCCATGTCTGGGGGCTCCATGAGAAGAGGGTGGTGGAAATCAGCTGGAAGGGGCCAGAGAGACCGCTGGCAGGAAGCTGCCCAGGAGGCAGCACAGCGGGGCCCTGGTGACCGGCCTGTCTCCCGTCCCAGCGCAGGTGTCATGTCACAGCCACCCGGGGACGCCCGCCCGGTGCCACGCAGCAGCAAGGCCTGCCGCTGCCTCTTTGGCCCCGTGGACAGCGAGCAGCTGCGCCGAGACTGCGACGCGCTCATGGCCGGCTGCCTGCAGGAGGCCCGGCGGCGCTGGAACTTCGACTTCGTCACCGAGACGCCGCTGGAGGGCGACTTCGCCTGGGAGCCAGTGCGGGGCCTGGGGCTGCCCAAGCTCTACCTGAGCCTGGGGTCCTGCGGCGGCGGTGGCCGGGATGACACGGGAGGAGGGGGCCGGCGGCCTAGCCCCTCCGCTGCTGCCCTGCTGCAGGGGACGATGCCTCAGGAGGACCACGTGGACCTATCGCTGACCTGTACCCTCGTGTCTCAACCCTCTGAGCAGCCCGAGGGGTCTCCGGGGGCTCCCGGAACCTCCCAGAGCCGAAAACGGCGACAGACCAGCATGACGGGTAAGCGTGGGTACAGGGAGGACCCTGGAGGGGACCAGGACCCACAGAATTCACAAGCTAAGGGCTCCCCCCTCAGATGGACCATAACAGCCCAGAGCGGTCAGGTGCACACAGCCAGGTGGTGGCCGAGACCCACTGGGTAACCTGTGCTGGGGACAGATGCCAGGCCCGGCTCTGCGGCTTCTAAGGCGGGTCTCCTGTAGTCCTTCCGGTGACCTCAGGTGCCTTGGGACATGCTCGCCACCCTTTAAGATCAGGGCACAGGGTGCAGAGAGGGAGCGATTTGTGTGAGGTCCCGCAGAGGGTTGCAGAGACTGATGATGATAATTTGCAGACTGCGCAGACTTCACCCTCCTCCCTCGCATGTACGTCCTCCCCTCCTCTGCCTCCCACAGCTCCTTACAAGGGTCCTGTGTCTCTCGTCCATTGCTGAATCCCCAGCACCCAGGACAGTGTCCAGCACACAGTAGGTGCTGGATAAAGAATGAACAGGCAGGCGCAGTGGCGCATGCCTATAATCCCAGCACTTGGGAGGCTGAGGCGGGAGGATCGCCACTAGTTTAGGCCAGCCTGAACTACACAGTGGGACCCTGTGGACAGAGGGCATGTCATTGACTCCTACAGCACTGCACCTTGGCAATTCTCCTTTTATAAGTGAGGAAACTGAGGCAGGGAGGTGAAGGCGAGACTCTCCTGGGCTGAGGCCCGATGGTGACGCATCCCCTCGAGTGCTGTCTCTGCGATGGCTGGAAAGCCAGGTGCAGTACCTCAGCCTTGTAGGCTGCCTGGGTAGCAGTGTGAGGTCCCCATCAGCCCCTGGGTGACAGATGGAGGTTCCCCGAGATCCCCACCCACAGGTGGCAGTGTGTCCCTGTTTGTGGGGGCCGGCCGGGCTGACACTGATCTGTCCCCACAGATTTCTACCACTCCAAACGCCGCCTGGTCTTCTGCAAGAGGAAACCCTGATCTCCCCCGGCCGGAAGCTGCGAGTCCCCAGACTCGGGTGGCCAGCGGTCCCGTCCGCGCCTCCTGCCTTTGTCCTCCACTTTGTGCGTCTTAATTATTATTTGTGTTTTAATTTAAACTCTTCCTCATGTACATACCTGCCAGCTCCCCCACACCAACCCCAACCCAGGCTCTGGCATTAGAATTATTTAAGAAAAACAGTTAAGCAGTAGAATGGTAGGCCCGCAGAGTGCTGGGTATTTTTATTATATGAATTGTTATTTAAAACCTTTTTTTCCTTCACTCTTTGTCCCCCATTCTCCCGTGGACGGTGCGGGCTGGCTTCATGCCTGCTGTACCTCCTCTGCCCTCACCCCCTGGGTGGCACTGACCGGAGGAACCCGATTCCCTCCTTTCCTCAGCCCTCCGGCTCAGCCCTGAGTCCCTGGAATCAGAGAAGTAAGCAGATGATAGCACTTTGCAGGGGGCCCAGCCACATGGGGACATCATCACAAACTCTGGGTCTCCTCACCTCCTCTGGAGTCGGGCATGTGACCATGGCACAGCCTGGGACAGACCCCCGCCCTGGCCCCAGTGCCCCCACCCTGCCCTGTTGAAGCAGGGAAGATCAGGTCCTGTAGCAGCCCCACTCCCACACCCCCTGGCCACCCCCAGGGAGCCTGGCTCCCTCTCTTTACTTTTTTGGGGGGCCCCCAGCTGTCCCTCTTTCCCAGCTGGCTCTCAAGGCCCCTCTGCTGCTGTCCCCTCCCCCAAGTCCTTCATCTCCAGTACCCCGTTGGCTATGAGTGGCAGCTGTGGGCACCTGTCCCCGGACACCGAGATGTAGGGCTCCCTAGTTCTACCTCAGGAGGCACGACAGCCTGGCCTCCCCTCGGAGCTCTGGGGTGCGGGCCTAGATGGCTCGGCCCCCGAGAACACCCTGCTGCTCCGTGTTAGGGTGTGGGGCGGGCGGAGTGGGTTTGTAGGACGGAGACCCCAGTCCCCGTAAGCCACAGGTGACTGTCGGTGACCGTCTCCATCCAGGCCCTCCCGCCCCAGTCACTGCACTTTGAGTGGCATCTGAACAAGGAGTCGGACCAAGGTGGTGGCTGTGGGGACCACGGGAGGCGCCTGGGGCGGACAGGAGCCCGGGGTGATGCCGGCTCTGTCCCCACACTGAACACGGACTGACCTCCGGAGGCACCAAAGCACTTAGCGGGTCTGACCCCAAACGCCCCCGGCTCCTGTGACATCCCGGCTGGCCGGGGCTGCGTCCTCTCAGCCCTCGGTGTGTGACACTGACTCTCACCTACGCTGTAAGCCTCTCGAGGGCGGGATCCACCCCCCGCCCCACGCTGATCTGTGTCCTACACGCCCTCCCGCAGTCCCGGGTACACAGCTGGTGCTCAATAAAGATCTCTCGATGACTTTACTTACGGTATCACTTCTGTGGCCATTACGCATTCCCCCCTAGGAGAACAAGTAGGGGAGTGTTCTGGGGGTTGTTTGCAAAAGAAATTTGAAAACTTCGGAAAGCTTAGCAAACAAGGACCTTGCGGCAAAAATCAACAAAAACCAAAATAATCTATCATTACATCTGGGCAACAATCATCACTGCTTGACAGTAGTGACATATATTGACCTTGTGGTGACAGGATATTGACATATCCTGGTTTGTCCGGTAGTTTTTTTTTTTTTTTTTAAGAATATATTGTAGTTTAACGTCATTGCTCATCTGGGAACCACAAGCTACAACTGTAATAAACCAAGCATGGTGGCACAAGCCTGTAATCTCAGCCATCTGGGAGGCTGAGACCAAGGGTCCTAAGTTCAAACCCTAACTTAGTGATTTAGTGAGGTCCTGTCTCCATAAAAAGGGCTGGGATGTAGCTTAGTGCAAAGGCCCTAGGTTCAACCCCCAATGCCACAAAAATTAAGACCACGAGATACCACTACATGCCTACTGGCATGTACAAAGTGAAAAATACTGACAGTGCTAAGTGTTGGCGAAGATACGGAGCAGCTGGAACTCACACCTCGATTACTTTTTGTTGTTGTTGTTTTGTTTTTGTGGTGTTTGGGTGATCGAATCCAGGGTCTTGTGTATTATAGGCAAATGTTCTACCATTGGGTCATACCAGTAGTTTGTTTCAACTACTTTGGAAAACACACAATATCTGCTGAAGGTGCTTATCTGCATACCTCTCCTACAACTCTGTAAGTTTGTTCTTATGTAAAGTTCCTACATAAATGAGATGTCCACCAAAAGATACAAAAAATGTCCTAGCAACATTATCACAGACCCAAACTAGAAATAACTGGAATCTCAATAGCAAAAGAAGAGATGGAATTTTTGGTATAGTCAGATAGTGGATTATTATATAACATGAAAAAGAATAGGCATGGTGGTATACCCCCATAATCCCAGCACTCTGGGAGGCTGAGGCAGGTGGTTCTCAAGTTCAAGGGCAACCTAGACAACTCTGTGATTTCCTGAAACCCTGTCTCAAACTGAAAAATGAAGAGGAAAGGTTGGGTTGTAGCTTAGAAGTCCCTGGGTTGATGCTCAGTACCACAAGAGAGAAAAAGCGGGATAGAGATGAAACAGCATTTACTTAGCATACAAGAGGTCTAGGGTTCAAAAAGAACAAAGGACGATCACATTATAGGCATATCTGGTTGTCTATGGATAATTAACCAGCCCTGAGCTACGCAGTCCAAGGCCAGCCTGAACTGCATAGCATGACCCTGTCTCAAAAAAAAGAAAAAAAAGTGAACTATCCCAACACTTAATGGCTTAACCAATAGCCATTGATTTGGTCCTGAGTCTGCCACCGGACCTGCAGCTACTTCTCAGGTGCTGGTAATTCCTGCACTATGCAGGGCCAGGCTTTGACCCCTAACCCTAAGCCTAATTCCCTCTGGCTCTAAATTCCACCCCACTGCTCAGGTCAATCCATAGATGAACTGGAGCAGGGAGGAGAATATACTCCAAAGACCAAATCACAAAGTGGTAGGAGGTATGAGACATAAATTGTCCTTGGGCAGCTCAGTAAATCAGAGTTGGTTCTTCGAAAGGATGGGAAGGGATCCAGGGATGAGAGGAGACAGAAGGGAGAAAACGGAATGGGAAAGCAAAAGAGATCAAGATGTCACATGCATATGTGCCAGTTCCCCCATGGTAAGCGCATTTGTTACGTATGGCAAATGTATACAAATAAAAAGGAGGAGGAGGAAGAAATTGTCCCAGATCAAGAGACTGTCTCCGTAGGTCATTTGACCACTTTACAATCCCATAGGTCTCTGAATTTTTTAGGGAATGTGGTTATAAACTACTTTTGATCTCCATTCCTGATATGAATTGGAAAGCAACTGTCTTGGTTACTTTTCTCTCATTGCTGAGGCAAAATTCCTGCCACCCAAAATGAAGGAAGGAAAGGTTTATTTAGCTTACAGTTTGTGGAGGTTTCAGTCCCTCATCAGCTGGCTCCAAGGCAGGTAGCCTGGCAGAAGACAGAAAAAGCAACAAGAGCAAAAAGGAGGAAAGAGTAAGCCTCTTCTCTCTTATATTGTAAGCAGGCTACACCCCTCGGGTAGGTTCAGCACTCACAAAATCTCCTTGCTCTCCTCTTGCATCGGCTGGGGATGTTACAAAGTAAGGCTACCACTCACAAAATCTCCTTGCTCTCCTCTTGCATCGGCTGGGGATGTTACAAAGTAAGGACCTTAACCCCTGCTGAGTCACTTAAACTTCTGACCTTCTCAAATTGACACAACTAACAGTACCCTAGAGAGGTAAGGGCATATGTCTACACCCCAGGACGCAGAGCTGCTGAGTTAGTTAAGCTGCTAGGCTTCTCAAACTGACACTAGCAGCAACTATTTGTCATAGATAGACTGTGTAGACTATTCTAGAAAAGCCTAGGAAAAGTCTAGAATTATGACAACTCTAGCAATGTGGCTTCTATAAAATGGAGATTTGAAGACGTCCACATTCTATAAGCTTCTGAGGGAATCGCTTTCCTCCGAAAACCTGCCTGAAATGTGGTGTTGTTCCTGATTTACCTGCTGGACTGCTGAGATAAGTTTAGAAACTTCTATTTGATCCCTGACGTGGTTTATATCTAGATGTCCCCCCACAGTCTCATGCGCTCATAGGTGGGGGCTTAGGAAGGTGCCTGGATGATGAGGACAGGATATTATTCATCAGCCCATTTGTCCACTGATAGTTTATAGCCAAATGTGATGTCAGGAGGTGAAGACTGATTGGAGGAGGTGGGCCCCTGGGGGCGTGGCCTGAAGGGTATATATATGTATATCCCTCTTCTCCCTTGATCCTTCTCTACTTCATGCTGCTGTGTCCTGAGCTCTTCCACCTCTGCCACACCACCCTGGCTTGGAGCCTGCCCTCTGTGAACTGAAACCTCTACAAACTGTGAGCCATGTCATAGACTGTCAGTCTCCTGTGTGAAGACGTAAGGACCGGCTTGGCAGTGTGTGAAGACCAGCTGCAGATGTCTCCTGGGTCAGAGAGAGAACCTACCATCAACCTCTCCTTATCAACCTTGCAGCCCACATCTCCCGCAACCCCAACCCTACGCTCCTGTGTTTCCCTGTTCCAGCCAGAGGGATACCTTTTTTGGTGAATGAATTATTTCCTCGGATAGCAAGGACTATACTTACCAACTTGGGCAGTACTAAGTCCTGACCTTAAGTACTGGTCTAGAGCTGGGGTGGACAAACCCCAGTTCCATGGATCAGCTGCTTGTTTTTGTGTGCATGGTTCAGGAACAGACAGCTGGTTATCTACTGTCTATTACTGGTTTTGCACTTTTTGTTTTCACTATTGTTTTTTAAGACTGAGTCTCACTAAGTAGCTCAGATAGGGCTCAAACTCCTGTTTGAACGCCTGGGAATGTTCCTGCCTCAGCCTCCGGAGTGGTGGGATTATAGGTGTGCACCAGCAGGCACTGACCCTGAGGAAGGCGAGCGTGACCTCGGGAGGCCTCCACTCAGGCGGCACAGTGCCCTCACCCCCCCGCAGGCTGGGAGCTTTGAGGGAAGCGCTAGCCACCCGAACACCTCCATTCGGGTCTCAGTACTGGGCTCTGTCCTGATGCTGGGGCAGGCGCCCGCTGAGCTCCAGCACTTTGACAATCAGATGCGGAGCTTGATTTTCAGCACATCCTGCCCTGGGGCCTTGCAGAGATGAGGATCTGTTGGAATGCTGTACTGGAATTCCTGTTTCCCCGTGGAGCGCGACCTCTTTCTTCAAGGTTTCTGACAGCTAAAATCAGCCGACTGTCGGGGTCGCACCCTTCCAGGAAGCCAGCGCTGCTCCCCAGGGAGCTCGGCCCGGGCCTCACCTCGGTCCGGCGCGCGGGGTGGGGGTAGTACGGACACTGGAACACTATACCCTCACCACCTCCTCGCTGCCAGCATCGTGTCCTGAGTCTGATCTGTGCTGGAAGTCCGTCCTGACCCCTGCCCTTTCGAGTATCCATTGTCTTGTTTCATTTTCCCCCAAACAAAAAAACCCCCGCAGGAGCCAGGGGCGCATGCGCAGTGGCTTCACGCGGGCTGCTCGGCCCAGGCTGGGAAATCCCCGGATGCAGAGGGCGGGAGCGGGGCGGCTGCGGCCCGGGCGTCGCCTCCCGAGGCTCCGGTGACGCGGACGCGGCTGTCACCTGCCCGGCCCGGCCCCGCACAAGTGGGGGGACTTCCGGGAAGGAGCCGGTCTTTGCTGGTTTGGGGCACAGCGGGGGACGGACGGGGCGGCTCTTTAGCAAACATCCATGGGACGCACGAAGGATTCCGTCCGCTGCGGCCTGCATTTCCAGCCCGCGCCCACTCCTGTCCCCCGAGCTCCTCCCCACCCCGTCGCAGCCCAGGTCCCGGTCAGCCGTGGCCCCTTCTGAGTGTCACGTGGACGATGGTTCGCCTGAGCTTGTGCCACTGACTCCTCACTGCAGACCCGCCACGCGGCCACCGTGGTCAGCGCCCATCGGACCAGGCAGGCAGAAAGCAGAAGCGGCCTGGGGGCAGCGCCCCCTGTGCCACCCCGGGTCTCTGATGTAACCCAGGTTTTCTCAATCTTCCGGACGGCGCCCCACCAGTGCAACCCTGGCCCCCTGCGTGCCCCTGCCATCCTGAGCTCCTGCGGGACGTCTGGGAGCTGGAGCCGGGACCCTGCGGTCTCCTAGCCTGGGCCCTAGCTCTCACCATTGCACCCCAGAACGAAGTAGCTTGCTGCAGGGTTTAGCAGCACGAAGCCTTCACATCGAGGTGCAGCCCCAGCCATTTTTTATTTGGAGACAGGGTCTTACTAAGTGGCCCAGGCCCAGGCTAAACTCAAACTGCAGCCCTCCTGCCTCGGCCTCCCGGAATGCGGGGGTTACCTGCATTTATCACCACAGCCGGCTAGAAAATTCCATTTCCGAGTTTAGGGTATTTAAGTCCAGCCACATCGTATTTTAAAATTAGCCCCACTATTTGCTAAAGCCCTAGATCTAACTTGCTTCATCGTGCTTGGTGTGGTTGGCCAGCCTGGGCAGCTCTCTCCCCTGGGGGCGGGGGCTGGGTACTGGCCAGAGTAGGCTGAACCTCACCGGGTTTGTTTATTTGCCCCAGTCACCGGCAAACCCTGTGGGCTCTGCCTTCTAAATGTCTCCAGAGTCAAGTCTCCTGTCCTCTCCGAACCCAGTTGCCCGCCTGGTCGAATGTCAGTCACCTCCGACACATGCCTTGCCGGTCTGAACTTCTGCCTTAGACCTGCGCAGTCTCTCTGCAGAATGAAGGCAACCAGCAGGATCCTTCTAAAATCTAAATTGGGCCAGGCATGCTGGTGCACACTTGTATTCCCAGTCCTGGGAGGCTGAGGCAGGAGGATCACTGTGAGTGAGTTCGAGGCCAGCCTGGGCTACACAGTGAGACCGTGTCTCAAAAAAAATATTAATAATAATAATAACAAATAAAAAATAAAAGACAACAAAAACCGAAGTTGGACCTTGTCACATCACAAATAGCTTTCATCTTACAGTGACACCCAGGTCACTTACCTGCTCCTGACCCTACCTCCATTACCCTTCCCTCCTCTACCCTGGTTTCCTCACTGGCTCAGGTCACAGCATGTGCCTGCCACAGGGCCTTTGCACACACTGTCCCCATCCTAACACATTTCCAACTCCTCTTCCTCACAGGTTCTACCCAAATACTGCCTCACAAGCTCCCCACAACTGCCTCCATCATTCTCTTCCTTCACACTGTTTGCTCGCTCGCTTTTTTTTTCTTTCTTCCCTTCTCCTTCTCCCCCTCTCCCTCTTCTTCCTCCTCCTCCTTCTACTTTTTTGTTAGAGACAGGATCTCACTATGCAGCTCAGGCTGGCCTCAAACTTTCAGTGACTGTCCTGCCTCAGCCTCCCAAGGCTGGGATTACAGACGTGCCCCAGTACACCTGGCTAGTTCTCTTCCGGGCAGTTGTCACTATTGGACATCTTGTCACAGACGTTTTCTCGTCACTCTTGTAGGCTCAGAGGTTAGCACAGGGATCAGCGCGCAGCAGTTAACACTCGGTAAATATTTGTTGGGAAGAATGCCTTCCCTCAGCCTCATTACTGTCTTTATACCGATTTCCTCCTCTGAAGAAAGGGGAATGATTTGTTATAAAACATCTGTCTGCTTAGAGACTAATCTTATTGCTTCAGGCCCGGTGGTGTGCTCTTGTAGTCCCAGCTCCTTGGGAGGCTGAGGCAGGAGGATCGCTGCACCTTCAAAGCCAGCCTGGACTACATAGCAAGTCTTGATCTCAACAACAACAACAACAACAACAACAACAATAATTATTTTGCAGCAAAATGAAACAACATATAACTTTAGGATTTTTAAAAATGCTTGCGGCTCGGAGCCACCTGGAATGACATTGTTTCCGCCTCGGCCTAAACCACTCAGCCGCCCTTACCGAGGGCCGTCTGTCCTCCGATGATCGGAAGTGTTACCTTTCGCCCACTAACTTCCCACCGCGTTGGGATCTGTCCCCCTCTGTCCTTCACGCTGTCCCAGGACTCGAGTGTCTGTGCCTGTGCCCCAGGACGAGGATCCCCGATGTCCGTGAACTGCCCAAGAGGGAGGACTCGCAGAGAGAGATGCCCGTGTGCCCCGGCATCACACGCCAGCTTTACCCACGGCTGTGCTGCAGACCCAGGGCCCCGAGCTCTGGCTTCGCCACGAAGCCTAGGGGACCCCTTGCCCCCTCCCCACCCTGGGGCCCTGGGGCCCAGCCCGAAGGATGGGGGCCACGGGGTGAGGCTGTGCAGGGAGGGCCCGGGTCCCTCCGACAGGAAGTGGCATAGATGAGCACAGGCGATTTGCTGCCCAAGCGGAAGGGCGATTGGGCAAGAGCGAGGGGGCTGTTAACCGTCCCGGGTGCGTGGCTGCTCGGGCTGCTGCCGCCGTGCCAGGGTCAGGAGCTCCCGCTGTGCCTGGGAGCCGCTGCCGGCTGGGACCCGCCCTGGGGAGGCCAGGTTTGTCTGGAGGGTGTGAGGGAGGGCACAGGGAAGAGGCTGAGGCAGGGGGGTGTCTTATGACAGTGCGTGAGCCTGAGTCCCCTGGCGCTTTAGCCCGTGTCCCAGTGAGAGAGGGCAGGGGCAGGTGAGGAGAATCAGCGTGGCCCTCAGCGGTGTCTGAGGCGTCCCCCACCAGGACAGCGTGCTGGTCATTATCTGACACTCTGGTCCCGCTGCTCTGGGACGTGGAGGAGATGGGAGGCCCGAGACACCTGCAGCTGCTGTGTGTGGTGGCACTGTCCTGCCTCTGCCTCCTGAGGGTCTCTGTCTCTGCTTGCTGATGTTTGGCTGTGGGCTTTGTGGGACCTCTTAGGTGGGAGACATGGGGTGAGGTTGTGGGCTGAGGGGCACAAGGGTCCCCTGGGATTGTGGAGGGGACGAGGGGAGCCCCGCTGGCCAGCTCTAGGGTGACGTTGTGAGTCACTGCCATACAGAGGACCTTGGCCCAGGCTGAGGGACCTGACATGGGGAGAGGGATGTGTGTGTGCAAACGTGTGCACAGGCACGTGAGGGGCAGCCAGGGGCCGTCCTGTCCCCCGTCCCTGGGTGGCTGTGCCTGGCCTTGGGGGGGCACTGACTGCCTCAGGGCTCTGTGACCACCCGGACCTGCGTGTCCTGGGGAGCGCGGCCCCGGTCCACGGTGACGCCCCCGAGGCAGCGCTGGCCATGGGGACCTTTGCACTGCCTGTCCCCAGCCCCTGACAAGTGGGGGAGAGGGTGGGAGTCAGAGAGGCAGCCCGGGAAACGGGCACAGCGGGGACCCTCCACACAGGAGCCAGCGCAGCCCGCCTGTCCCTGTCTGGCCCTCCACGTCCTGGTCCCTCCCAGGACGCTCCCCAGGGCGACCACCCCAGTTCCACAAGCGTCAAGTCTGGGCAGGTCACTGCTCTCAGGGCCTGCCTCAGTTTCCCCATCTGTCCAGTGGGGAGCCCTTGTATCTGTGTGGGACCTGGCTATTCCATGGCACGAAGGGACTCCCCCCCCCCGTGGCCTCACTGCTGCCTGTTTACCGAGTGTCACGACGTGCCTGGCCTGGATTCTCCCTCTTCACTGGACGCCTGCTGAGCCCTGGCAGGACACAGGTGCAGTGGGGACCCGAGCCGCCCTGCAGAGGCGCTGCCCTGGGGCTGGGGGCTGGGCCAGCAGCCCCTCCGCAGGTCCGCAGTGGCTCCCCGGGTGTGGAGGGACAGCGGAGGGTGGACCTCATCATCACTGTCACTGTCTGCCTGGGCCACCGGAGAGGTACCCAGCGAGCGGGGTTATTGCTTTATCTTGAGACAGAGCCTCCCTGGGTTGTCCAGGCTGAGCCCAACCCGCCTGCCTCAGCCTCCCAGAACACTGCATGCTGGGCTTCAGGTGCCTTTTAAAGCCCAGGAAATTCTCCAGCATGACCTCCCCGCACTTAAGACATTCCCCACTCCCAACAGCATCGAGATACACCCCTGCTCCCATTTCCCTGGGCGTCCCCCAATGTCCCTGTCCCTATTCTTTTTTTCTGAAAGTGTCCTGAAGCTGGCACCGACCCCAGGAGCCAGAGAGCGTCTGGTTGAGTCCCAAAGCCCAGAATCACCTTAAATCACCTCTGTCTCCCATCCCATCCGGCCCGGGAAAGTGGAGAGAATGTACCGCAAAGGCCGGAAGCTGGGCTCCAGCCGCCGGCGGCAGCTGAGGGAGCCAGCCGATGGCCAGGACGCCCTGGGGGACCCAGGGCCCGAGTCCTGGTCCTCAGAGGCCGAGGCGGAGCTGCATACCTTCTTCCGGGACTGCGGGGCCGTGGACAGAGGCTTTGTCACCCGCGAGGACCTTGCGGTGAGTTTGAGGCCCCTGCTTCTCTCTGTGCAGCTCTGGGACCCCGTCCCCGCCAGGCAGCGCCCACCTGCCTCGGCCCCCCTTTTTCTTACCTCACATTCGTTTTTAGAATCTGCTAGGGATCTGTGTCCACCAACGTGGAAACGAAGGAGAGCCTTTGTGGGAATTTTCAGCCTTTGAGCAGAGAAGTCCACCCTGGGGAGCAGTGGGGACCCTGGGTGGACGGGCCGGGGGTTGCAGCTCAGGGGTGCAGTGCCTGCCTGGCAAGCTCAAGGTTCTGAGTTCAAGTCTCAGCACCAAGAAAAAAAAAAGCCCACCCAAAACCTAGAAATCAAACCAGGTCGACGACTGTAAGCTTTGGGGAGCATAAATCAGCCTCAGCCAGGCGTGGGGCCGCACATCAATTATCAATAATAATCAATAATCCTGGGGCTGCACTCTGGGAGGCTGAGGCAGGAGGACTGCAAGCTTGAGCCCAGCCTGGGAAATTTAGAGACTTAGTGAGACGCTGTCCTGAAATAAGACTGGACATATAGCCAGGGCAAAGGCTCTGGGTTTAATCTCCAGCACTGGAAAACAAAAATTTAACAGCTACGATCGTGTCTGCCAATAAGGAGTTCCATAAGACCTGGGCCTAGACCGCACTGGGCCAGTTTTCCTTTGTTTTCATTGGTTGCAAAGAGGCCTGGGTGGGTCAGCAGCTGTCTCCTCCCAGTGAGGCTCTGGGCTCATTGTGCTGTCCTCTTCCCATCCAAACTGACTGAGGGGTCTCTGCAGACCACAGAGAAGTGTGAAGAGCTGATAGAAAGACACCCAGGGTCTCCAGACTGGCCTTCAACTCACCTGGTAGCCCAGGCTGGCCTCCAACTCACAGCGATCCTCCTGCCTCAGCCTCCCGAGTGCTGGGATTATAAGTATGTGCCACCACGCCGGTTTAGGCTGGACTTTAAAACCTCTGCAATTGTGCTTCTATTGAGTGGTCAGCTATCTCGTTTCTCCAAGGTCCAAAGGGGAATGAACTCCCACGAGAGACTCAAGTGTTAAGATGGGGATGATCCTGGGCAAACCGGCACAAGTCACCCTACCTCTGTCACAAGGTTAGGGAACAAGGCACTCTCTCCAGCACATGTCACTTCTAAGTTTGAGTCACTTCCTTCTTGAGGTCCCTAATCATTCCGCCAGTAAGTGGCTTGCTTATCACACGGTTCCAGACCAGCTTCCTGAGAGGGCTTTGCGGCACTGGCTCTCTGGGTGTCCCTTAGTTAGAGTGGGCTCCTCACACCTGGTCAAGTGAGTCAGTCTGTAAAATGATGCTCAGGAACCCAGGGAGCATGGTGGCACACACCTATAATCCCAGCACTCAGGAGGCTGAGGCAGGAGGATCGATGTGCATTCCAGGCCAGCCTGGGCTGCACAGTGAGACTCTGAATCAACCCCTCCCACTCAAATGTTTCATTTTAATTAACCAAAGCCTAATCTACTAAACTGAGGGCTGGAAACACCTCAATTGGTTTGTTGAAGTAGAACAAGAAAAAGTAGCATAACCGTGTTCTGAATACCGCAGGTAACCATGCTCGGTTTCTGCAGCTGCTCCTTCAGTGCAAGGAGTGATCTTTGCTCTCCTGTCTGCCTGCGGGCCCCAGAGCCCCAGGAGTCCTCGGCCGCCAGCTTGACTGAAGGTCACTGATGTTGGTCCAGAACCACAGACCCAGCGCAAGAGTCAGGAGCGCCTGGAAGCCCTGAGGGCCCTTTTGCTCAGGCCTTTGACTTCCCCGAGCTTTGCTGACCGCACGAGCTGTGACCTGCAGACTCCGGCAGGGCCCTGGGTGGTCTGAGAAGGGCAAAACCTGCCTGGTTAGAAAGTGGTTATTTCTACTCTGTTCTTTCTGTCTTCCCTTCTTTCTTTTTTTGGCACTGGTGAAGGACCAAGGCAAATGTTTGGGCCCTAAACTACGCCTGACCCGTGTGCTGTGGTTATTTATTACAGCAACTGTCAGTATCGGGACAGAGGAGAGGAGAGCACTCTGCTAGCATGGAGGATGTAACTGCTTCAGAAGGGTTTTCTGGCATGAGACCAGAAGTAAGGGCAGTGGAAGCTTCTGGAAATCTCCAGTGTGGAGCAGGCCATTCCAGAAAGATTGATCTTCGTAAATTTGTAAACATAGTCTGGGAAAGACAGCACATCTCTCCTGACTTGACAGTTGTTCCCAGGATGCCCACAGGGCAGCATTGAGGTACTTAAACAAAGAGAAGCCAGGTACAGGGACACAGGCTTGTCAGCTCTGAGCTTGGGAGGCTGAGGCAGGAGGGTTGTTGTGCATTTAAGGCCAGCCTGGACTACACAGCGAGACCCTGCCTCAAAAACAGTCATAAAAGAAGGACTGGGGATTTAGCTCAGTGGCATAAGCGCCTGGAGAGCATGAGGTCTATCCACACACACACACACACACACATACACACACACAAATCACAAAAGACTAAGTAAATAAATAAGTAAATACATAGAAACCTGAGGCAACCTATGTTACCCAGCAGCTTTGACAGTCAATTTGTGAGCCCTGGCTGAAATTCTAAAATCAAGTTTATCTATCTATCTGTCTGTCTATGTATCTGTCTGTCTGTCTGTCTATCTATCTACCTATCTATCATCTATTTTGTTTTTTAGAAACAAGGTGTTGCTATGCAGCCCAGGGTAGCCTAGTACTCATGGCGATCCTCCTGCCTCAGCCTTCCGAGGGCTGGGATTGCAGGCATGGGCCACCACACCCAGAAGCCCTCTCTCGTGTTATGCAGTAGTCAGGCTGCTGGCCTGACCCCTCACAAGCAAAGCTATTTTCCTTGCACGTAGTTGTGTTTCTGTCATTACTGATCTCAAGAATCAAAGTTGGAAGTGATTATAACTTTTAACAAACATCATTCACCTTTATAAATAACAGAATTATTTATTCCCTGTGTATGTGGTGGTGGTGGGGATTGAACCCAGGAAGCCTGGAGCACATCCCTACACCCTTTTTCCTTGTTTTTTTCCTTGAGACGGAGTCTGTCATAGTTGCCTTGGCTGATATCCAACTCCCAATCCTCCTGCCTCAGCCTCCTGAGTGGCTGGGATTCCTGGCATGCACCGCCCGCACCCAACAAGAATAATTCTGTGCAAGCATTGAGGCTGCTACCAGAGCCGCACAGTCATGTGACACAGCTTTCTGCCACCACACAGATACATAATTTTTAAACTGTGCCAAAAAACACGTAATAAAATCCAGCGTGTCAGCGCTGTGGGCCTCTCAGCGGTGCAAGCGCATTCCCAGCGCTGTACACCGCCTGCCCTGGCTCCCCAGGACTTCTCCCCTCTCCCAGGTGCAGTCTGGGAAGTAACTCGCGTTCCCCACCCCGGGAACCTCCTGTCTCCCTGAACTTGACCCCTCAGGCATGTCACAGAAGCCTCTCCACAGCAGCCACTGTGCTGAGCGCTTTGCCCTTGAGGCCCTGTGTGTGGAAGCCTGTCTCACCGCCTCCGCCCTGCAAAGGCAGCGTGTGCTCCCCGGGGAGTAGACGCCAGTCACTTACGGAGCCATCGCCCTTGGGACCTTTGGGTGTCTTCCAGTTTTTTGGAAAACAATGTTTTCTTTTTTTTTTTAAACAGTGTTTTCTAAGTGACAAAAATGAATTTATTCATTCACACAACCCAAAGATACAACCACTAACATGTAACAGTAAAGAGTAAGTTGGGTAAGGTGGTGCATACCTATACTCTCAGCTACTGGGGAGGCTGAGGCAGGAGGATTACCGCTCAGTTCAAGGTCAGCCTTGGCTACCTAGCGTGTTCGAGGTCAGCCTGAACTACATCGTGAGAGCCTGTCTTCGAAAAACAAAACCCAAAAAATTAAACAAACAAAAATTATCCAGGGCCGGGGCTCTAGCTCAGTGGCGTAAGTGCCTGCTTGGCAAACGTGAGGTCATGAGTTCGATTCCCGGAACCAAAAAACAAAAACCCCTAAAAATTTATCTAACTAGCCCCAAATTATTTATTTGTTATTTATTAATGAACATAATAACTTACAAGTTATTGTAATAACTTACAAGTGATTCTGGCTTTTCAAGGGGCCAGAAGATCTTGGAAATTGTGTTTAAGGGATTCACTAAAAGATATAATTACTGTTTACCTAAAAAGTATTTGTTAGCAGAACGAACCAAGTTAGTCAAACACAAACTTACATTTTTATAATCTGAAACTTATTTGATCGGAAAACCTTCATGAGAAGTGAGAAGACTTCAGATGAACTGGCTTCCTCACAGCATAAACTCAGAGTTTATAAAAATAGAAAGGACTCTCACTGTAATTAATGCAGAGCAGAGAAAACTCAGCTATTATTTGTGCTCTGTGAACCAAAAGTCTTCAACAAGTTGGATTTTTCCAATAATCCACTTTAATTCTGCTACCCTGGCTCTTTACATTTTTACTGAGCTCGTAGGTACCCTGAGAAGGATTTTTTTTTCTTTTAATCGGTACCAGGGATCGAACTCAGGACTGCCTGCTTGTAAGGTAGGTGCTTATGCCGCTGAGCTAAGTCCCCAGCCCCTCTGAGAAGGATTTTTAAAAACAGTTGTAGGGATGACAATGCGCATTGTTGCTTTGAGATTTTGTAGTTTTCTCCTCCTCCTCTTCCTCCTCTTCTTCCTTTTCTTCCTCCTTCTTCTCCTTCTCTTTCTCCTGTTCCTTCTTCTTTTCTTTCTTTTTATCTTTGAATCAAATGGATTTGAAAAGAAAGGAAAAAGTTGTAGCACATTTAAAACATTAGAAGTGCAGCTTTATTTTCTGTTCCTTCAAGGAACACTGATTTTTCCATAAGCGTGTATTTGTCTCTATCAATCCACAGGACAGAACGCCCGGGTGGGGCAATATTTCAGTCGCAGAAAGAGTTACAGATTTTCTCAGTTACAGACACAGAAAGCTTCTCTCCTCATTTTTACCACTGTGCAGGAAAACTCCAAAGCTCTGCTGTCCAGGCCTTAAGGGCTGCCTTCCTTCCAGTTCTCAACCAATAAGGTCACAAATAGAAAGGCAACAAACAACAACAAAGCTTAGCAAACCACAGGTCTGTTATCTCCCCTCAGCCAGGCAGGCCCTCCTTCCATTATGCATCCTAAGTGGACCATGAAACCGAATTTCCTATTGTCACCCCCACCAATCGGAATAACTTGGCCGTGTACAACGGAAATTAAAAACCAAGTCAGCCACAGAGGGGAAGAGAGAAATAAAATCAGCAAATTCAAAGTGCCATTACATTTGGGAATCCTGCTGAGAGGCCGGATAAGATGCTTTGGCTCAAAGAGCCCGCGAGAGCTGGGCAAGAGCCAGGCATGATGGCTCACACCCTTCCTCTCAGGCTTCGGGGAGGCTGAGGCAGGAGGATCACAGATTCAAACCCAGCCTGGGCAACTTGGCGACTTAGCAAGACCCTGTCTCAAAATAAAAACTAAAAACGGCTGGGGATAGAGCTCAGCATGGAGGTGTAGGGGTCCATCCCCAGGTACACTAGGCCCAATCACCCGCTCGAGTCTGCAGACCAGGGACCTCCACAGATAATCAAAGAACAATTCTAAGGCTGGGGATATAGCTCAACAGTACAAGCAACTGTCTGGCAAGCTTGAGGTCATAAATTGGATCTCCAGTATGCTCCTCCAAAAAATAATAATTTTAAGGTCAGGTGTGGTGGTGCACACCTGTACCCAGCACTCAGGAGGCTGAGGCAGGAGGACTGTTGCCAATTCAAGGCCAGCCTGGGCTACAAAGCGAGCCCAAAGCCAGCCTGAACTGCATGGCGAGACCCTGTCTCAAAGACCAAAAAAAAAAAAACCCAAAGGTAAAATCATGACCTGCAGGCGACCATAAACAAGCGCAGAGCGTAGCTTTTATTTAGCTCCTGAATGTCATGACTCGTTCGTTCAAAGAACGTCTAGGAAACTAGGCCGTTCAGCAGAGATTAGGATCGCGTCTGAGACAGACATGTGAAAGCTGGGCCCTGCCCAACCGGCCCAGCCTCTCTGGAGTTATCGCTCCCATCAGACAAAATCACTCACGTGGTTCCTGCACAGGATCCTCGGTGACTGTCACTTCATTCAGTCTGGGTCTTTTCACTGGGTCCTACCTTCAGGCCGCTCCCCTGTGCGGTGCTCGAGGGGTTCACCGTCCGCCTTGATGACATCTTTTTGTTTTGGTTTTTCAAGATAGGCGCTCACTAGGTAGCCCAGGCTGACCTTGACCTTTTGGCGATCCTCCTGCCTCAGCCTCCTGGGTGCTGGAACAGCAAGCTGCGGCACCACACCTAGCTAGGATCAGAAACTGGGGAGAAGGAAAGTGTGTGTGGGGGTGCCCCAGAGCCTCCACTGTGGGTTCGGCTCCCCAACCCTGCTTCCTTCCAGGTGGCCAAGTTCCGCTTCCTGGGCAGTGAGGAGGAGCCCCAGATGATCTTCGACTGGGTGGATGCGGAGCGGAGGGGCCACCTGTCCCTGGAGGAGTTCAGCTCCGGGCTCAGTACGTCTGCCTGGGAGGGCCCCGGGGACCCCGAGCACCCCTTCCTTGTCCTGTAAAGCGAGTTGGTCCTCGAGCAGACCCTCCAGGTGGACCCGGGGCCGGCGTGAGCGCGGCTCTGTGTTCATGCCATAGGCACGGGGAGGATTCTTTCTCTAGGACGGGACAGGGCCCGGCCACACTCCGCCCACTCTGTCCCTCCAGGAAACATCTTCGGCTCCAGCCTGAGCACCCATGGGCTCCGCAGGAGGCGGCCCCCCCACTCCCAGCGGGTGTCTGTGACTGCGGGCCTCCCGGCCCTGGAGGAGGCCACCGAGGAGGAGAGGGAGGCGTTCCTCACCCTCCTGGGACAGCTGGGGACCGGCCACTCGCTTCCCGAGTAAGGCCAGGCCGTGGGGACTTCTCGGGCATGTGGGGTCCTCGGGGGCTCAGGGCTGTGCCTGGAGGGGTCCCTGGCTCCACACGGGTCTCTGAGAGGCAGAGGGAGCCCCTCGAGCCCTTGGGTTCCGTCCCCAGGGGGCAGGATCCGCACCCAGCGCTGGCAGCGCAGGAGCCTCCTGGCAGCTCCCCCTGGTGCGGCCCCGGGCACCCGTCTTCCTGACTCAGTTAAATCTGTGGGGAAGCTGGGTCTATCGTGTGCCAGCCCCTGAGCTGACACTGCTGCTAGGCAAGTCTCTTATCCCTGGATGCCCTTGCCAGGCGGGGGTCAGCCTCGGTTTACAGGGCCACCCAGAGAGGACGCAGGCAAAGACCACCCCGCCCGGGTGGGAACAGAGCCGTCCACCCCGTGCCACCAGGGGCGCTGCAGCAGGGAGATGGGCACGGGGTCAGGAGTCGGGGACCCGGACCGCCCGGGAAGGGCCCCTGGGTCGGGATCTGTGGGGTTGTGTGGCCCACATGTCCCAGTCTGTCCCTGTTGCCGTTGAAGCCAAGGGGCCAGCACCTGGTGTCCCAGCCCCTGCGTCCCATCTTGGGGTGGGGGTGGGGTTTCCTTTCCAGGCAGACGGAGCTCTGGCAACTGTGGAGGAAACTGAGGCAGGAGGAGCCCCAGCTGCTGGGCAACCTGGAGGGCTTTCTGGCCAAGATGAGCGGCCGCCTGCAGGAAGCCCGGGCAGACAAGGAGGCCCTGGAGCAGACACTGAGGAAGTGAGTTGGAGGCCGCTGTGTCCCCCACCACGGGGTCGGTGCCCTCGGGGGGACAGGCCTGGACTCCCACACCCAGCATGGCAGAGGACAGAGTGGGTCCTTCCAGCTCCAGGGCCAGTGGGCACCTATGTCACAGTGTGTGGGTGGCCGGGGCACAGCCCTGCCCAGGGCCTGAGTTATAGGACGCGAATAGCGTTCAGATCGGTCCCCAGCCCAGCCCAGAGGTGCCGAGGGGCCGCTGGGTGCCTCCCTGTCCCCCACAGGCGTGACTCTGACCACCACCGCGAGGTGCAGCAGCTGCTCGAGGAGACGGAGCAGCAGATCCAGCGGCAGAAGCAGCAGCTGCAGGCCCAGGTGGGCATCTTGCCTGCCCCGAACCTGCGGCTGGGCAGCAGCACGGAGGCTGCTGGGCCCTGGGGCACCCAGAGCCATGGGGTGGGCGAGCGGAGCCCAGGCCACTTCCTGTCCCAGCGGGGTCTCACTCTGCCCGAGGGGCAGCTCCCTGGCTGGACCCTCCTGGCTGGGCTGCCCCTGCACCCTGGGTCAGAGTGGAGGCAGTGTGGGGCACCTGGCTTGTGGGGCTCAGTGGCCTCCTCTGCAGAGCGACTCCCGTGGCCTGGCCCTCAGCGCCCAGATGCAGGAGGCCCTGGAGGCCAAGGAGCTCGAGGTGCAGCGGCTGGCACGGGGCCAGAGAGAGGTGAGCGGCCCGGCTCCCCCAGCGTCCCCGCTGCTGCTCCACCTCTGCACTGCCCCCAGCCCTGGGGTGTCTGATGACCCTTTCCATCCTGAGGCCAAGCAGGGTGGTCTTTCAGGACCTATCCCAACCTCAGTTCCTCCATCTGTAAAATGGAGTGGCCCATCCATGGCATTTTCCAGGCTTACCATGTCCAGTGAGGTCACAACAGGGAAGGTGCTGGACAAATGAGACTTAGGAGGTCGCTGTCCACCTCTCATCTCCATTCTTCATCAGGGGGACAATGGATGATGGGGATATAAGTGTTATATAGAAGGAGATGGCGATCAACAGGCAGAGGAGGGATGGGGAAGGTGGAGAGGTGGGGAGTGGAAATGGGCACTGAGGGAGTCACAAGGCCTCACTGAGACTGTGACACTGGCATGAAGACCCAAAGGGTGCATGTCAGGAAGAGCGCTGGGCTGGAGAGAGTGGCTTGTGCAAAGGTCCTGGGGTAGTACTGTGCAGCCAATGTTCAAGGAGCAGCAAGCAGACCCGAGAGTGATGCCCCACCTAACCTGGAGCCCAGCAGAGTTTGGCAGGGGGCTGGGGATGCTGGGGGGCAGCTGCACATCCCCCTTTTCCCCGGAACAGCTGGAGGCCAAGCTGCACAGGCTCAGTGACACCCACCGAGAGGCCACCTCGGAGAACTTGCAGCTCAGAGAGGCCAGGCAAGACCTGACGGGGCAGCTGGAGGAGATGCGGGGGCAGCTGCAGGTGACCAGGGGACGCCTGAAAGCTGCCAGAGGCCGAGTGTCTTGGCAGGTGGAGGAGGAAGCCAGGCAAGTGCTGCCAGCTCTGGACTACAAGAGAGCTCCCTCCTTTACCCTCACACCCTGCCCACTGCTCAGAGGGGGAGACTGAGGCACAGAGGAGCACAAGGCCTGTGCCCAAGAGGGTGAAGAATGTGCATACATGTCCACGCATGCACACACACGCACAGCAGCCTAGCGCAGTGCCGGCTCCCGAGAGCCCGCACTCGAAAGTCAGAAGCACTGGGGGGGCCTGTGCAGTCCTAGAAGGCTTCCTGGAGGAAGCGAGGCTTTGTGTGGCCTTAAGCGACTAGGTGGGGACCCGGGGAGGCCTGGGAACGCAGGCTAGGTGGAGGAAGGTCTGAGCCAGCCTTGGGGACTTGCAGGGTGGGGTGACACTGCCTCTCTGCCCCTCCCCAGTTTCACTTCTCACTTTCTTCGCAGTGTCCCGGAAACAAGCAACAAGGTCCCCGCCACTCAGGCCGAGGCCCCCGAGGAGGGCCACCTGCCCAGGCTGTTTGGGGACAGTGACGACTGGGACCAGCTCCTGAGTGGCTTTGGCAGCCCCCAGAGCAGAGCCCTGCAGCTGACCTGGAGCCCGCCCGCCTCGCCCAAGGCCGCCCCGGGGTCCCCGGCCCCCCGCGTGGTCCGGCAGATCTCCATCTCGGAGCCGTACATTTGGCCGGACCAGGAAGTGGTTCCCAGGAGCCCCCTGGGGCTGCCCCCCAGCGCCCAGGACAGGAGAGGAGAGGACACAGCGGGGCTGGACGTCAGGCCCGAGCAGCCTGTCGGGCCCCAGGGCCCAGAACCCAGCATGGAGCCGGTGGCCGGACCCCAGGCTGGCTCCCCCTGGGCGCCCCGGGGGGCCCCGGCTGAGGAGTCTAGGAGCCTGGTGGCAGCGGCGCTCAGGGTCCTTGTGCCCGTGGAGAACGCCGGCAGCCCTCACTCCCCTCGGCGGCCTCCTGTGGGGCTCAGTGAGCAGCTGCAGGCCTCCGATGACACCCACCCCGGGTCCGGGCCTGCCCCGGCCAAGCTGCCCAGGCAGACAGAGGCCCCACAGCCCGAGGGTGCGGGGCCGGGCGTGGGGTCCCTGGGGGCTTCGGTCCCCACCCAGGGCCTGGAGCCCATGGGTCAGACTCCCCAAGAGGACCCGGAGCTGGATGAGCCGAGCCAGGTGGGCAGGATAGCCACCCTGGGGGGCTCGGGGAAGCCCAGGGCCAGCCCCTTGGGCTGGAGAGTCTGCCCGTCCACCCCCTCCAGAGTCCAGAAGAGGAGCCCCAGGCTGGGGAAGGAGGAGCTGTAGGCCGAGACAGGCAGGACGCCAGTTCCGAGCAGGAGTCCGCCCGGCCAGCCCCTCTGCCTGCTCCTGTCCACACCGAGCCACCGCAGACAGAGGCACCCTCAGCCGTGTCCCCTGCTCCTGGAGAGCCTTTCCCTGCACAGTTCTCTGACCCCACGGAGCCCCAGGAGCCCCCACAGGCCTTTCCCACTCTGGCCGAGCCCGAAGCTCCACTCAGCCCCCAACCTGAGGCTGCCCAGGCAGACAGCCAGCCAGGAGAGCCCGGGGCGGAGACCCAGCCCTTGGCCCCAGGCGCAGACCCCTCCCCAGGACACCCTGCCGCCACCAGAGAGCCTCAGGCCCACCCCGACTACCTCTTCCACGTCGTCTTCCTGGGCGACTCCAACGTGGGCAAGACCTCCTTCCTGCATCTGCTGCACCAGGATGCCTTTGCCAGCGGGCTGGCCGCCACCGTGGGTAAGCGCCCCGCCAGGTAGGGTGCCCAGGGCCAGGGTCCACAGGGGGCGGCAGGTTCTGCCATGGCCACAGGCCCTGCGTGAGACATTATTTTATATGGGCGTAATCTTACTATTGCACTAATCGTCTCTAATTACAGGTAATTTGCTTTCTCTGCATTGATCTCATTAGCTTATAATGGGCCACATCAACAAAGCACCCCACAATTTAGGTGCCAGGGCTCACCAGGGGTAAAAACAGCCAGCTCCGCCCACGTGGCCACGGGCAGGCTGCGGCAGGGCTGGCCTGCACGCTCTAGCAGAGGACTTCCCCTGGCACCCTACCCAGGCCACGGTGGGAGAGTGTGGTTAATTAGGACCCAGGGTCCTTGAGTTCAAATCCCAGCCCCAGCGCCTACCAGGGCTGTGAGTTTGAGCAGTGTATTTCACCCTTGGGGGAGCATTCTGGGGCTGTAGTGAATTCCTGAGACAGTGGACTTGCGGAGAGCAAAGCTCTCCTTCGGCCCACAGTTTTGGAGGCCTCAATCCATGGTCAGAAGCCCATTGCCTATGGGCCCACGGCAAAGGGGCATCTGGGAAAACAAAACTGCTCAATGCAGAGAAGCAAAAGAGAAAACAAGGTGGGGGGGTTAGGACCCCGCCTTTTCTCTCCAGAGCCCCCCTGATGACCTGAAGACCCACCTCCCGTTGGCGCCAGGCTGGGGCCAACACGTGGGTCATTTCAGACCAAACTGTAGCACCCCAGCCCCCAGGTCCTCACCTGCAGCACGGGACATGGTGAAGCCGATTTCTGGAAGTGGTGGAAGGATTTAATTCACATCAAACTCTGAGAACAGTACCTAGCAGATCAGGAGCGCTGAGGGCATGTTAGCTGTTATGGTTAAGTAAATGTTTGATGTCTAAGTCAGTGGCTTACGCAAACACAGCATAGAGCCTTCGCTCCCCTACAGTGTCAGGAAATGTGGCCGCAGGCTCCAGGTTAGGGCTATTTAGGGACAAAGATAGTGGTGGTTGTTTGTTGTGTTTTTTGACAGGGTCTCGATTTGCAGTTCGAGCTGGCCTTGGACTCCCTTTGGAGCCCAGGCTGGTCTCAAATTTGCAACGATCCTCCTGTCTCAGCCTCCTGAGTGCTGGGATTACAGGCATGTACCACCACACCTGGTAGCGAGCTGGGTCATGAGCTGGGTCCAAGGTCACCTTCTCCACTCACTCACAGAGCTACTGGCTCCTGGCTGTTCATTCCGTGGTAGGAAAGTTCCACAGAACAATTGAGGGAACCCTGGTTGCAAGATGATGAAAAGATTGGGCCAGCTGGGAGCCCCTGATGTCCAGGTCCATGGCCCGTGCCAGCCTCAGAACCTGAGACCCCATGCTTGCCCACATCCAAGGACGGGGCCGGGTGGAGCCTGGACACTGCAAAGTTGTAGTGGACGCCCATTCTCCACATCAACTGCATTGTAGGGAGGGGAAAAGCAGAGGATTGAGGGCTGAGTTAGTAACCCGGGCCGCCTGCCTTCCAAGGCCCGGCCCCCATGCTGGAAGTGGAGCTCTTTTTGGGGTTCAGTGCGCTCTCCATGGGGCCGCTCATTTAAACCGGCAGAGTCCTGAGAAAGGGGAGACCGTTGGGCTGGCGTGGGATGGGGAAGCAGGTGGGAGCAGGGCTCTGGAAGCGGAGCCAGTGGGTGTTAGTGCCGAAGCTGCTGGGACCTGGGCTTCTCAGGATCTCCAGGAAAGAGGGCGGCAGGCAGATGCCACACCGCTTCCCTGCTCTGCTGGGATCAGGCTTCCTGGAGCAGCAGCAGGTGCTGGCCAGAAGGTGACCTCAAGGACCCCAAACCTCCCCTGGGATTTCACCCTCATCTCCATACCCCTGGGTACAAAGAGGGTCTGGTGGTGGGTGTGGTAGCATCCACCTGTAATCCTAGTACTCAAGAGGCTGAGGCAGAAGAATCTCTGCAAACTGGAGGCCGGCCGGAGTTACTTAGTGATATAAGGCCAGCCTGAACCCACACAGGGCGATCCTGTCTCCAAACACCCTCACCAAAACCAGAGCCTGGCACTGTCATCATGGGACGGGCTGGGCCTGGGGACAGTGAGGGCCACGTGACTGCAAAGATGGCGACTGAAGCAACAGGTGTCACAAAGTTAAATGAAGAAAATTTTGTTGGGTGGCCTGAGGGCTAAGTGGCTATGCAGGTGGGGACCAGCGGCACCTGGTCAGGACGTGGCTGGTACCCTGGGGGCGTCCTGGAGAAGTGGGCTCTCGAGGCTGAGGGGGAGGGCTTTGGAGAGCAGCGGGGAAGCCCAGGAACCAGTCCACTTCCCCCCAGCTGGGGCTGGGGACCCCGTGCACGGGGGCGGGCCGAGACTAGCTGTCCCGGAGGGTGACGTGTGTCCGCCTCTCTGTTCTAGGAGTGGATTTCCGGGTCAAAACCCTGCAGGTGGACAACAAGTGCTTCGTGCTGCAGCTGTGGGACACGGCTGGCCAGGAGAGGTGCTGTGTGTGTCACCGCCGGGCACGAGGGTTGCAGAGGGCCCAGGGGTGGAGGGACCCAGGCAGGAGGCCACCAAGGGCCAATGAGCGGCCACACCCAAGGGCTCCAGGCACAGGAAGGCGGGCAACCCGAGGCCAAGGACAGAGGACAGGGGCCCAGTGTGTGGGGTGGAGGTCGCCCCAACACTGCCTTGGGGAAACGGCCGCCAGGTTGAACATCCTTCCACACACTGGCCTTAGGTCCACCCCAAGGCTTTTGTGATTAAGGCCCTAAAAGGACCTATTTTGTGACGGCGAACGCTTCTAGAAACTCACGCTGTAGACCAGCTCCTCATGACTAACAAGGGGATCGGGACTGTTCCTGGCGGTGATGTTTGTGTGACTCAGATGCTCATCCGCAGGGGCCCGTCACGGTCACATAGAGTCATGCAGTCAGCACAGCAGAACCGGAAGTCACAGAGAGGCCCGGGGACCTTCCTTCTGTGCCAGAGGGAAAGAGTCCTAAGTCCCTAGGGAAGGGTGGCTTCCTCCCGGGTGCCCGGGTGCCCTTAGGCGCCTTTTGAACCTAAGCCGAGAACCGTTCCTTGGTCACCTGGCTGCAGAGGGCGTGGCTGAGGCCGCCGGGGCAGGGCCCGGGGACGGGCAGGGCGCTGTCCCCGTGACTCACGGGCCTCCCTGGCAGGTACCACAGCGTGACGCGGCAGCTGCTCCACAAGGCGGACGGGGTGGTGCTCATGTATGACATCACCTCCCAGGACAGCTTTGCCCACGTGCGCTACTGGCTGGACTGTCTGCAGGTGAGTGGTGGCAGCCAAGGTCCCTCCCAGATTCTGGAGTCAAGAGGACGCTTGTGTCCTGTCCATGCCTCCCAGGATTACAAACGACACAACAGTCCTAAGAGTGCCGCCACCCACGGAGCTCACACGGGTGGATGAGCAGGGAGTGCAGTGGTGCAAAAAACGACAGCCACACAGCGCAACCCCGAAACAAACTGCTTCCTTCATCCTGGAGTGAGCAGGCCGTTCTTTTCTACCTATAGCGGCTGCCTGGGATGTTTTTTGCTAAATCCAAGGATGACCTAGTGCTACCCTAGATGACAAGGCCTCTGTCCCCAGCCTCTAGTTCTTTCTCCCACACACTTAACGGAGTCTGCTGGAATTCTACTGTGGGCGTGAGGCACAGCTGGAAGCTGCGTTAGCACAGTCACTTTCCCAGCCTGGCTGGGGGGGGGGGCAAAAGCAGCAGGAAGGAGCTGGCTCTGGGACCCGGCAAGAACCAGCTTTCAATCCCAATTCCACCCCAACTCTGTGATTTTTTTGTCTTTTTGAGGCAGGGTCCCACGATGTTCACTATGCAGTCCAGGCTGCCCTTGAGCTCACTGTGTAGCCCAGGCTGGTTTTGAACTTGCAATGATCCTCCTGCCTCGGCCTCCCTAGTGCTGGGATTATAGGCATATGCCATCACGCCCGGATCTCCAACTCTGTGATTTTGGACTAGTAATTTAACCTCTCTGAACTTCCGATTCCTGCCTCCCCACGGGAGCGGTGAGGCTTAACTGACAGAACTGCTCTCAGCCCTGTTCCGCACCGCAAGTGCTCAGTCATCCGAACCTTTGATTGATTGATTGATTGATCAATTGATTGACTGTAGTATTGGGGATTGAATCCAGGGCCTTCACACTGAACTACATCCTCAGTCCTTTTGATTTTATTTTGGGCCAGGGTTTTGCTAAGTTGCTCAGGCTGAGGCTCAAACTTGGGATCCTCTTGTTTCAGCCTCCCAAGTAGCTGAAATAATAGACACAATTAAGAAACGTGTCAGGGCAGGTGAGATGCTCGCAGGGCGTGGGGGGACACTCCCTGCAGATGAGGGAAAGGGTCCAGCTGAGGGGGACGCAGAACAGGCAGGATGAAGCGCAGGGCACCCATGGGCGCGCCGGGGCACCCCTGGGCGCTAAGGCAGTGGCCCGTGTTCTGTGTGCAGGACGCAGGGGTAGAGGGGGTGGCGCTCCTCCTGCTGGGGAACAAGACGGACTGCGAGGAGGCGCGGCAGGTGCCCACCGAGGCTGGGCAGCAGCTGGCACAGGTGAGTGGGCGCCGGGCCTCCCAGCCCTCCGCGGCGGCGGTGGCCCACAGGCCCTGCTGCACCTCAGCCCCTGGCTGGCAGCTTGGACCCCCCCACCCTGCAGCCGGCGATTCCCACAGGTGGCCCCAGCCTCCAGAAACCGGCTTCGCAGGGCAGAGGGTTCAGAAACTTCACTTAGAAGGCCCTATCAAATCTTAATGTTACCCCTGGCCTCTAATTAACATCCTCCCTTCTAATTTATTCCGCTTGAAGACTCCAGTGCTTCCTTGGGAAGACGACATCAAAAGTCCCACTGCCAGACCTCGGCCACCGTTTCTTTATGAATGGGTCAGAGCCGCACAGTCTAGCCAGGCCGGGGAGCAAGGAAGGGGCGGGGCCACTCGTGCCCCACCCTGACCACGCCCCCTTGCCACGCCCCTCTAGCTACGCTACAGCTTCTGGTTGGCCGGAGTTTTTCCTTTTAAAAGTAGCGCATCTGTCCAACATCATAGTGATTCTTTCTCCAGCAACTTATCTGTAGAAGAGAATGAGAAATAATAATAGCGACATACATAATGGATGTCTGTGTGCGAACAGATGACCGAACATGTTTGGTGTGAGGATGTTCCTTACAGTATTGTTTATAAAAACAACCATTTTGCTGGGCATGGTGGCACACGCCTGTGATTCCAGCACTCAGGAGGCTGAGGCAGGAGGATTGCCTTGAGTTTGAGACCAGCCTGGGTTACAAGACAAGATTCTGTCTCAAAAAAAAAAAAAAAAAAAGCGGTTGGTGGTTAAACTGAGGCAGTCCTGTGAGAAGCCAGGGTTTGGGCTGGAGAATGCTGTCCCAGGAGAAGATGTCAGGGGCCCAAGACACCCTACCGTGTCAAGCTGGAAAAGCAGGGTCGAGCCAGATACGCAGATATGCCTGCCAGGTGGAACCACAGGACACTGCTGGTGATGGACTACTGCGGCCATTCATAGGGTTGGCCCGGCCACACACCGACGTTTAGCTCTTTTCACCCCGGAAAGGGTTTTCTGTGAAGCCAGGCATGGTGGGGCCTGCCTGTAATTCCAGCTTGGTGGGGCCTGGGGCAGGACACTGGCCCGTGCCTGGGGGTCGGAGGGCGAGACTGAGCCTGGCCTTGCATCCGTACTGCCCTGTCTGGCCCGCAGGAGCTGGGGGTCTCCTTCGGAGAATGCAGCGCCATCCTGGGTCACAACATTCTGGAGCCCATGGTGAACCTGGCCCGGTGAGCGACCCCACCCCACCCTACCCAGAGGCCCCGAGTGGCAGGACCGGATTTCCCACTGGGGAGGAGAGCAAACCTGCCCTGAGAGGCTCCTGCCTTAGCCTCGCCATCGTCACTCCCCAGAAGCCTGTCCCCTCACCAGGCCCGGTGTCTGTCTGTGAAGTGCACTGCGCCTGGGGGTGTCCCACTGCCGCTCCCAGGCTCCCGCTGTTTCTGTGGATTTAGAATGAAATCTAGCTGGGCGTGGTGGCATATACCTATAATCCCCGTATTTGGGAGGCTGAGGCAGGAAGGTTGCTGTGAGTTTGAGGTCAGCCTTTAACTACATAGCCAGACCCTGTCTCAAAACAAACAAACAAAACCCCCCAAAAAACTAAAAACAAAACAAAACAAGAATGAAGTTCAGGTGCCTTGAAATACACTTCATTGTCTCCGGTGCCCCCTCCTTTGCCCTGTACACACACACACAGACACACACACACACATCTCCAGCTCTGGCCACCCCTCCCCGACCCCATTCTGACCACAGACTTGATCGGACGCTGTAATTATGGACACACCGGTCCTCCCCCTTGTGCCCAGGAGGGCGGGGCCGCGTCTGTCGCTGCAGCCTGGCACTAGGGCTGGTACACAGTAGGTGCTTAATAGATGAATGCGCCTAGCCGGGGTAGAGGTGCTAGAATCCGCCCAGGGGCCCAGAGGAGCAGAATCACCAATGAACTACTGCCTTGGTTCCCTCCCCTCCCAGGTCAAAGCGAGGTCACACACCTGACCCTGCACCCCGCCCATGCGAACCTCCCCTACCCCACCCGCCCCTAACTGTGCGAAGCAGAGGCCCCTGCGGCGCCTGGCACCCAGCAGGCCCCAAAGCGCGGCAGGGAGGACTGACGCGCATGCGCTGTCACGCAGGTCGCTCAAGGTGCAGGAGGACCGCCTGAAGGACTCTCTGGCGGAGGTGGCATCCAGGAAGCCGCCCAAGAGAGCCGGCTGCTGCTCCTGACCCCGCCCCGCCCCGGCCCCGGCCCCGGCCCGGCCGGGCTTCCGGTCCCTCTGCTAATCCTGGCCTCCTGGGAGGTGTTTGTGTGCTGGCTTTTCTGTAAGGACTCGGTCTTCCACATAAAAACTGACGCTGAGCAGGAGGGAAATGGCGCAGGGAGCGGGCTTTGGTGCTGATTCCCGACTGGCGTGGCCTGTGGTGCCAGGGAACTCTGTGAGCACCCGGGCAGCCTCCCTCCCTTTTCCCACAGCCCACACTGGGGTCCTGTTCCTACCCCAGGGCCTCGGTATCCCCAGCGGGGGGTTGACGGGTGGGGACCCGAGGGCCAGCTCCGTTGGGGTCTTGGCGAGCCCGCGGGCGTCTGTAAGAGGAGCCTTTCGAAGAGTGCAGGCAGGACGAGCCATCGGCCTATCCCTGGGTCAAAGGGCACAGTCAGCAAGTAGGACCCAGGGACCCAGCAGCACATGGTGGACGGGGCAGCAGCAGCAGGACTCAACAGTGGGCCCAGAGCCGACTCAGGCGGGTGCCGCGTCCTCAAGTGTGGAGAAGGCTCTGGGTCACTTTGACAGATTGAGACAATGAAGGTAGCCTGATGTGGTGGTGCGCATTTACAGTCCCAGCACATGGGAGGCTGAGGCAGGAAGACTGCTGTGAGTTCAAGGCCAGCCTTGACTTCCTGCGGGGCGGGCATCTCCTACCGTCATCCCTTTCCCACGGTGCCCAAGGTGAGGGAAGCCAGACCTGGTTATGACAGGTGCCCTCCCCTGCCCCAGCGAGTCACAGAACACCTAATTACAGGGACAGCCTTGGGTAATTATTCTGGGAGGGAAGACGCCCTTTCCCTGTGCCCTGTCCCTGGCTCGGCCACTGGGGTTTCCCTGTGAGGAGGCCAGGAGGAAGCTACACACCCACTGGCCTCTCTCGTGGCTGTGCCACCCCCTCCCCAACCCACAAGGTGGCCCGGTGCCTGTGGACCGAGGCCTGCAAACGCCCAGGGCCCTCTCTGGTGCCCGAGGACCGCCCCCTGCTGGCTGGCCCCCAGGACCGCACTGGGAGGGCTCCCTCCTTGTGGCCCAAGGGCATCACGGTGTGCTGCAGGGCCTGGCACTCATGCTCAGGACTGAGAGGGGTGAGGGTGCAGCAGAGAATCTGACCGTGTTCTCTGTCACCTCCTCAGCGACTTCCTGTTCACTGCAGTGACAGGTCAAGGCCTCACCAGCGCCTACAAGGCCCTGCAAGCCTCATCTCCATGACCCCAACGCCTGCACACTCCTTTCCTTAACATGGCTCCAACCACCCGGGCCACCCTCTGTGCTCCACACACTGAGCTCCCACCCCAGGACCTTTGCACTATCTCTGGTTCTTTCCTCTACATGCAGCTCAGATACTACCATGGCTCCCCTCCCATACTGGGGATGAACCCCAAGGCCTTCACACTGAGCTCTACCCCCATTCTTTTTCATTCTTCACATTTTGAGACAGGGTCTTGCTAAGTTGCCCAAGCTGTGCTCAAACTTGCAATCCTCCTGCCTCAGCCTCCCAGAGAGCTGGCATTACAGGTGTGCGCCAGCACACTGGGCTCTGCAAGGCTTCCTCTCACTTCCCTGGGGCCCCCCTGAAAGGTCACCTCTTTTAAAGGCCACTCCGTGACTCTAACCTCTTGTTCTCTCTTCTCTCTTAAGTTTCTTGTCTCCTAAAGCAATACTATTGGCCGGTTTGTGTCTGTGCTGGTTGTTTCTGTCGTGTGTGCTTGCGTGCCCTGTCATCTCCCCTGCTGAGCAGAGAAACTACAGGGGGTGGGGGAAAGAGCTGGGCTCCAGGGTGATTGATTCATCACAGGAGAGGATCACAGGAACTCTAGGAAAAGAACCAGGTTTACTTCAGTTTAAGGCAGACTTCACACAGACGGTCTCGGAGACCAGACAGCAGAAACACCACCACCGCCATGCAGGGCCGGGAGGGCGGCGGGCCGTGTGCAGAGGCTGGCATGCAGGACCGGCGGGGGCGGCGAGGCAGGCAGCTGGGCTGGGTGCCGCCCTAGTCCCATCACCACCACCACCACCACTACGGAGCAGACACTGGAGCCCAGGCCGAGGACCGGGGCCGGGGTGTGCAGGGCGACAGGATGCACCGGGTGACAGCTGGGCTGCGGGCCAAGGCGGGGAGGCGGGCAGGGTGGAGCTGAGAGCGGACCCTCAGGGCCTGCGCAGGAGGAGGACCCGCCTGCCTGCCCGCCCGAGCTGCTCCTGCTGAGTGGACGCGGAGACACAGAAGGGAACAGGCCTTGCTGGGGTCCCCAGGGGGAAGGGGCTGGACCCAGGTTTTCTGGTCCCTGTCCCAGTCAAGGGCAGGAGAAGCACGGGCGGCCCTGGGCCTGGCTGCCCCGGGTGGTGGGGTGAGCGGACACCCCTGGGGGCGCCTGGGAATCCCAGGGGGCCTGGGCCGCCACGTGAGCTGGGCCCATGCTGCAGCCTTCCCAGGGCACCCCCTACACACAGTGTCCCCGGGAGGGCCATGCGCTCCTCCACCCTGGAGCCCCGCCGGTCTCGGGATTCACTGGAAATGGGGCACACAGGACAGCTGACGGGGTGCGGGCAGGAGGCCCAGCCCAGGCTCCAGGGCCCAGGTGAGCAGACGGGGAACCCAGCGATCCCCATGAACACCTTCCCGGCTGGACTGGAGCCGGGCGTCGGGGAAGAAAAGGGCCTGGGTCCTAAACCCAGGCCCGGCGCGCTGCGCACCCATTACTCAGACACCCCAACTCCCTGGGTTTGGGCCGCCAGTGAGGTGGGGGAGTTGGGGAGGAGCCTCCAGAGGCTCTGCCCCCTGGCACGCATGCGTCCCGAAGGCCGAGGCGCTCAGCTCAGCTGTGCAAGGGGGACGCAGGGGGTGTGTGCGCTGGGGACGCAGGGGGCGACTGCGCAGGCGCGGCGGGGGCAGGGCGGGGCCGGATGCCCTGCGCCTTCATGTAGGACACCAGCTGGTCCGGGATCTCGGCCAGCACGTCGCGGGCCAGGCGGGCCATGCTCAGCACGTGGTTGCCTGTGCGGTCCACATAGTCCCGGAAGGGCACAAACTGTGGGGCGGAGAGGCAGTCAGGAGGGTCTCCCGCTGGGCCCTGAACCCCCAAATCTCCAGGCTTTTCACAGGCACTGTGACACTCAACGAATCCTGGCTGAGCACCTCTTCCATGCCGGGACACC
>PVJX010013845.1:0-46396 GCA_004027295.1 Dolichotis patagonum
GCAGGTGTTGAATTGTTATTTCCTGATTCTTTGTTATTTTTAAAAGATCTTGTCTTTCCTGCTCACTGGCTGCAATCTTATCTTCGAGGTCTGAAATTCTGTCTTCACTTTCATTGAGGCGGTTTTTACAGCTTTCAATAGAATTTTTGATTTCCTGTATATCTCTTTGAATCTGCTTTATGCATTCTGTTTGTTTCTTGTATTGTTCTTTGAGGGATTCTATCTGTTTGCTTTGTTCATCTAATTTTTTAGCTGTGTTTTCACTAATTCATTCACTATTTCTTTCACTGTTTTTATCATTTCTTCTTTTACCTGGGCAAGTATTTCTGGTTTGAATTTCTCCATAGCTTTCCCTATTTGCATATTTATTTCATTTGATATCATTTCAGACATTTCAGGTGTATGGCTTCTTTTTTCTTCCATGTACATGGCTTCTAAGCTTTCTTGGGGAGGGCTAGGGCTTTGAGCCTGCCTTTTGGTCTTGCCTTTTGTCATTTTTCTATATTTCCTTACTTTGAGCAGTGTTCCAATGCTTTCTCTCCTTGTGTGGTGAATTACCTGTTACACCCTCAGTTCCTGGAGGTGCAGTGGCTCCCCCACAGGCTCTTGGCTTCCTCAGAGGGTCCTAACTCCCCTCTGTGGACTCCTGGCTCCCTATGTTGTAAGGCAAATGCTGGGTGTGGCCACCCCATAGCCTGTGGAATCTCAGGCAGGCCAGGCCACCGTGCTTTGTCCCAGGCAGGTCTCCAGGAGGTTCCCTGCGAGTGAAGGGCCTACAGGTCCCAAAGTGTCAGGCCAGAATGTTGGTTTCTGAAAAGTTCCCTGTCCCAAACAGACCTGGCCAAGATGTCATTCTCCACAATATTCCCAATCCAAACAGCCCGGGCCACTCTGCGGGTCCGAGAGTTTCGGGTCCCAAAGAGACAGGCCGCGATACTGCTTTCTGGGAGACTTCCTGGGGGTGAAGGGCGTGGATACGGGTCCAAACAGACCTGGCCCATATGCTGGTCTCCAGGCAGTTCCCTGCGGATGAAGGTCAGGCCTACCAGTCCCAAACAGCCATGCCGAGATTCAGGTCTGCGCAGACTTTCGATCCAAACAGCCCAGGCCACTCTACGGGTCCGAGAGTTTCGGGTCCCAAAGAGACAGGCCGAGATGCTGCTTTCTGGGAGACTTCCTGAGGGTGAAGGGCAGGGCTACGGGCCCAAACAGACCTGGCCCAGATGCCGATCTCCAGGCAGTTCCCTGCGGATGAAGGGTGGGCCTACCAGTCCCAAACAGTCACGCTGAGATGCAGGTCTGCGCAGACTTTCGATCCAAACAGCACAGACCACTTTCAGGAAAATATTTTTTAAAGAAAATGATTTTTATTTTTACATTTTAGGTATACATAACAAACGTATCAATCATGGGGAATTTATAAATGTGCATTACACAACTTGATTCCTACAAAAATGATCTCAAGTGTTCTGCTTACTATATCTTCCAGCAGATTTACTGTTCCTTTTCTAATATTGAAATCTTTGATCTATTTTGATTTTAGTTTAGTGAATGGTGAAAGATATGAGTCCAATTTTAATCTTTGGCATGTGGAAAGACAATTTTTCCTGCACCATAAAATGAGAAATTCTTAACCTGATATGTGTGTGTGTTACACTATGTTTTTTATAATATGATTTTCTTACTTAGGACCTCACAGTATTGTTTTTTAGAGCTTTTGTTTCAAAGAGGTGGAAGATAATAAATGAAGAAAGAGCATCTCTGGTGGTTTTCCCACCCTTCTCCTCTGAAAACTTTTGCCCTGAAGCTGTGGATCATGGACATCCATGCCCACTCTGTGTTTCATTGTGCTCAGCCCTTCAGCATGGTCATAATCACAGAGAGATGGAATGCTCAGTGCAATGCAACATGCATGTTCCCTATAAAAACAAAGTCAGGTGTAGCTGTATTATTGCACTGTGATTCCTCTATTCATCTTTTGATGAAGAACATTGGTCTTTCAACCCACTACGTTCCTGCAATTTAAAACCACCCAACACCCAGGTCAGAGACAAGAATCAGCGCTCTGTCGGCACATGGGAAAAACTGGATCCACATTTAGTAGAATGTCATTTACTATGTTTAATGTTTATTTCAGTGATCATCACATTCTTGTAGTTTTCTCTGTTTTATCCTTCATTATATTTTCTGGGCAAAGATGAAAAATCAGTCATTTTTCATTATGTCTCTCAGATCTGCTATGGCTACCCCTTTAAATGCTCATCTTTTGCTTCTGAATTCCTTATTTCAGGGCTCACGTTGCATGCAATGTGATCAAAAGCTACAGTGCATGTCTACATTAAGAAAATCTTAGGTTGTAAGAGATCTATTACCTTTCATTCTTCTGAAAAACTCTCCTTTCTTCTGAAGACGCTTATTTCTTTGTTCTTGTCCCTTTGTGCAACAGTTCTAGAAGCCTCAGCCTCAGAAATATGTTTTCTTATGATTTAGAGCCTAGAAGTTTGAGATCAAGGTGTCAGCAGTGTTTCTCTTTTTTGAGGTCTTTTGACTTAGACATGATTAGCTATTTGTGCATTCACATTGTCTTTCTTTCTGAAGTCACTGAGTTCTGACTTCATTTTCTTATGTACACTCAAGTCATATTGGATTAGGACCCAACCAACCGATCTCAATCTAGTGTGAACACTTCCTTAAATATCATTTCACCAAATACAGGCACATCCTGAGTTACCATGAGCTTTGAGAGAACATGTGATACTTGAGAGAATACAAAACAGCACAAAACAGGCAGGGATATCCAAAAGTGAGTCTGTGCTTGTTTCATTCCGTTTCACAATTTCAAGTTTCATAACTTCAACTCTTTCCAGTCCCTTTGTGATGTTCACTTTGTACCTAGAAGAAGATGATGTTGGCCAGAATTCATGGCTGCTGTTACTTTTCCTTTTCTATATTACATGAATAAGTGAAGAAGTCATCTAATATTATATGGCTATCCCATTCTTGATTAAAATATAAGTATAAATTCATGGAATGCTTCAATGGGTGATAACAAATTAAAATGACTAATTACTTTGATACCCAAAAATACCCCCTTGCATGTAATTAGTGTTCCATTTAAATTGGCTTCTATTTGGCTTTGTATGACACCTTCATTCTCTGAGCCTATATTCAGTTTCATGAGGGTCCAAGTTGATTGTGTATTTTCTGTAATACAGATTTAGAAACAGACATTCATCCAAAGTTGTATGGTTCATTTTACTAAATAACTATATTTAGAAAACATGAGTGATTCTTTGGGACAAGAGGGTGATTTCTTATACACCAGGGAAAATTATCTGTCTTTTTATCTTTCAGTCTACATGGGTACATATTTTTAGGACTTTCTAAAAATGGCATGAGTTTAACCTTATGTCATTAGTGCCACTCTACAAACTTCGAGTTTATTTAAAATGTTTCCTTTTTAAAAAGTAACTTCTTGATCAATCAACCTATTTAGATCAATCCTAGATGTCTTCACATTCTGCATCTTCCCTGTGGAAAACTTCTCCCTCACAAGACCGCTCACCTTTTCTTGTCTGATGTCTGTCCTGTGGCCATTGTCATCTTTGTGACCCTTGCATAGAAATCTCTTTCACCCACCTTGATCTGACAGCACATCAGCAGACACCTCCCTGCATGAGTTCCTCCTTTATCCCGCCCTTTTGGACATGAACATTGAGCCAACAGTTGCACACCCCCAGGTAGGATCACCCTAGAGACCCTAAGGTGGCTTTAACAGCTGATGAAGGAATTCCATCTGGATTTTCTGAGAGGCTTCTTTCTTTGCATAGATTGGGCCACACAGAGCTAAACCTAGCTATTCAAAGGTGTGCTCTCACAGCATTGGAAGAAATTTGGTGATCAAACAATATGCAGGTTTAGAGAACATAGTAGAGTGAAGAATCTGAGTGAGCATTTGGTAGCTAAGGTGCCCTCATTTGTGAAGACAGTGGTTTGCCTTAGAAGTTGATCAAGAATATGATCAATATTCTGAGACATCCAGAGAATATCAGACAAGCATTTGGGTAAAAGCAAGCTAATCTTGGAAGGGAATTTACAATTATTTGATGGGAAGGAAGAAAATCTCTGACCTCGGATGGATGGCTTTGATAAAAGTAATTTTCCAGAGCATTCATAATTGTTATAAGACACGTTATTTAGCTGAGATTGACATATTAGTAATAACAGAGCCTATTTTCCTTGTAAATCACGAGCCTTAATGTTTTTGTATTATTTTTCAACTTCACATCAAGGGCATGAAGAAATCATAGCAAAGGTGAAGCCTCAGAGACTTTTGCAATGCCCACTTGTGAAAAATGAAAGGAACTTGCACACTTTCTTGCACTTTGTGGAGATTATGACTTATCTGACAGTCCCTGTGATGCATAGACAGGGAAACAAGGAAAAGTTTAGCAATAAATGCCATGCTACTCATGAACTAATACAAGGATGCTGCCCTCTAGTCTCCAGAGAGGAACGTATTTTCTGCAATCTTCTCTGGGGAAACTGTTCCATGGTTACAGAGGAGCCTGGTTTGCAGCTATTCCCGGTTCTGCCTAGCACCTGTTGATTTGTAATATGCCCAGAACACAGCCCACTGCCTTAAAGTCTTCCTAATAGACTGGTCACACTCTGTGAGGACTCGATCTTAGTCCAGTCACCTCATGAACATGAGAGCCCCAGCTTGGCCCCTGGGACTACTGCTACCCTGGATAGCAGGTAAAGGGCAGCACTGGCAATTTACTCAGCCCTGTGTTGAGTGCTGCAGGGCCCTTCAGGGGAATCTTCTTGTAACATGGTTACTGACTTGGAAAACTGTGTTTATGTTTCCCATGTCAGGTGCCAGATGTGACATCCAGATGACCCAGTCTCCATCCTACCTGTCTGCCTCTCTGGAGACAGAACCACAATCAACTGTCACGCCAGTCAGGGCATTAATAGGTACTTTCATTCATACCAGCAGAAAGCAGGGACACCTCTTAAGCTCCTGATCTATGCAACTTCCAATTTGCAATAGAGAATCCCATCTAGGTTTAGTGGCAGTGGATTTAGGGTGGATTATTCTTTCATCATCAGCAGCCTGGAGCTTAAATATTTTGCAAAATTTTATTGTCAACACAGCAGAAATTACCTTCTCACAGTCATACAAGCCACAATGTGAACTTTGCAGGGAAGCAGACCCGTGAGGCTGGGCTGCTCCAGCTGCTTGTGCCAGCATCTTTTCCTGCTGAGAATATTTCTTGTGTGCAGCCAGGAGATGACAATCACTGGGAGGTTCTGATGAAGGTTTCCAGGGAGAGTTCTACTACTCAGCCCCAACATAACAAGCACAACAATGCTTCTCTGTATGTAACAAAGGATAGAGATCCTTAGATATGAAGAGTTTGGGTTAGGGTAATCGTTTTAACTGACAGAGTAAAACAAAATAGACAGTGGACATTTTAAGCAGGGATAATTTTGATGTAGATAAGTGACATTTAAACTACTGTCATTATAGGAGGGTGTAGTTCATGATTTCATGGTTCTCCCCTTGCAGCCACAGCTTATTTGCCATTGACCGTATAAACTGCTAACCCTGTGGCGCTCAGTTAAGCCTGAAAAACCCAGAGTTGTGTAGTTCCCATAATGTCAGATACTGTTCAGTGGTAGTTGTGAATGGAAAAAGACGTTTGATTATGCAAACTAATACTATTGAAGCGAGCAGTTAATGTGTATGAAGCAGGTAGCCTTAAATACAACTGTAAGTGATCCTATGAGAGAGAGAGAGACAGAGAGAGAGAGAGAGAGAGAGAGAGAGAGAGAGAGAGAGACTTAATGTAGATAGACAAGAGGAAGAAGGTCATGTGAACACAGAGGATGGAAACTGAAGTGACGCAACCATGGCCCAGGAAAGCTGTAAGCACCAGAAACTGAATAAGGGAAGACACTTCCTGAGAGCTTCTGAAGGTGCCTGGGTGCAAACTAATCTTTTATCATTGTAACTGAATAGATTTCTCATCTCCAGAACTGTAAGAGGTTACATTATTTTGATTTAAACTACCAAGGTTTGGTAACTGGTTATCACAGTACTCAAAAACTAACATGAATGACTCAGGGAAAACCCATGCTAAGACTGTTTGTTTGTTTGTATGTTCATATTCAACTCTCTAACACTACCCCAATGGATTAGAAAAACACATGAAGCCCTGTGCATTATATATTACATACTATATATTATATGTTATGTATTATATATTAATTGTATTATATATATTAATTATATATTATATACTATATATTATATATCAAATATCAATCATATATTATGTATCATATATTATGTATCATATATTATGTATTATACATTACATATTATACATTACACATCATACATTATATATTATATATTATATATTATATATTATATATTATATATTATATATTATATATTATATATTATATATTATATATTATATATTATATATTATATATTATATATTATATATTATATATTATATATTATATATTATATATTATATATTATATATTATATATTATATATTATATATTATACTGCGGCACATGGTTGTCATAGACTAAATAAGATGACTTTTAGTACAAAAAATGACTTCTAGATAATAATATTTTGCACAGTATCTTCACTCTATGCCATTAGGGGTGGCATAAAAAAAAGTAGTTATCTTGTATAAAACACTGATAATGCATTCAATATGCTGTGGTTAAACCTGCAGGACATCCTTTGTTATATTGAGTGGTTCATTTCACAGAAAACAGAGATAATCACTGAGCATGCAAATAATTTGTGAACAGTCACACAATGCATGTGAATTTGCATCCACATCTTTATGCAATTACATATTTTGTTTGCCTTTGGCCACTTTGACCACAAAAATGAGCCATAGCCTGTAAAGCAAGAAGAGATACAATACCAGAGGATAGCATGAAATTTACAGCTCCTATTGCTTGATAATACTGTGATCTCAGTCTTCATCCTAGGCCCTCATTTTGGTTCCTCAACAAAACACAAATTTCTTCAAGACTTCCTATTAATTAATTTTAGATATGGAGGCAGGGCACATTTCTTACCTCTCCTCTCTCCTTTACTATCACTATAACTCCATTCTTTTCTCATAATACATCGTGCAAGTCTTAATGTGTAGTAAAAAGGAATAAACAAGATGCAAACTAATCCTTCCCTTTCTATACACTTTCAATAGGAGCTGACCCCAAAATCCTACAAATGCAGATTCACTTAATAAAGTGTTTTTGACCTAAGAAGAACTTAGGTGCTAGCACTCATTATCATAGAGTACCACATGTCACTTTTTAAAATTGGCACCAAATAATAACTGTGTGGAAATATTTGGGAGAACAGAGGGTGAATACCTACTGGGCAGGAGAAGCCATTCTTTCTCTTTGTGTGAGTGACTTATTTGTGCTTTAACAAACCACCAAAATCTCACAGCCTTCAACAAGTGCAAATAGTTTACCTCAACATTCTGGATGTCTGAATTTTAACTGAGCTAAAATTCAGAAGTCAGTAGAGCTATGTTCTTTCATTAGACTCTAAAGGATCTTATTTCCTGCCTTCTACATACTGTGGACTCATTCCATGTCATTCTGCTATCTCTTTCCATTGTAATGGCCTCTCTGTTTGTGAGTCTCTCATTCACTATCATGTGGACATTTGAATTTACATCGGTCTGAATAGCTTAATTTCTCCCACTCATAAAATTCCTAAGTGAGAGTAACAACACTGACTACTATTTCCATTATGATAAAAGTCATGTATTTTTAATTTAAAGGAATGAAACTAGGCACTTATATATCATCCTGTCCAAAAATTCATCAAGGACCTAAATGTAAGACCTTATTCATTAAAACTACTAGAAGGAAACATAGAAGACACTGACACAGGCAATGATTTTCTGACTGGGACCCAGATAACTCAGGAAACAGAAATGAGACCACACAAATTATGTTGCTTCTCCACAGCTGAGGAAACACTGAGAAGAGTGAAGACACTACATACAGTATGGGTGCAGACCTTTCTCAGCTATTCATCTGAAGAGTAATAGCAGAGTACAAAGGGAACTCAAGAAGCTTAAAAAAGAACATGGAAACTATTTTTAAAAGGGCAAATAGTCTCAAATGAAGATGTATAAGTGATTAGTACAATGTGTGAAAAAATGTTCATATGTTTTGCCATCAGAAAAAAGCAAATTTAAAAAACATTGAGACTTCATTTCAAATTACTCAGAATAGTTATTATAAAAAACAAAACAAATGAAAACCAAAATAAAATAAAATTGCTTTTGAAGATATATAGTAAAAGAAAACTTTATGGAATATTTTACAGATGTGAATTAGGAAAGCTACTATGGAAGACAGTATAATAGGACCCAAAAGTCACTAGAATTATAGCTACTATAAGATTCAGCTATACCACTTCTAATTGTATACCCAAAGAAAACAAAGACAGTACACAATTGAGATGCCTACATTCTCATTTTATTGCTGCCATATTCATTCAACTCACTGCTAAAGAGTCAAATAGGTACAGGTCCGAGTGTTGCACCCAGGAGCAGCCCCTCACCTGCTACACCAGGCTCTCCCCAGGGCCTCCATCTTCGCCTGCTCTCTAGATGGCTGCAGGGTCCAAAAGAGCTGCACTGAAGTCCCCAGGGACATGCTGGCAGGGGTTGCACCTCAGGGATACTTCCCAGGTGACATGCTCTTGAAATGCTTTCTTGAAAAAAAATCGAGCTTAGAGCACCTGGACTAATGCAGAACTCATGCTTAACTTAATCATGCTCTTATCATTGGAGAAAGGAACAAAGAATTTTGTTGTAATTATCAGGTCTGACACCACTGGTCAGCCTTCCATGCTGATGAAATTTGATGACTATTATCAGATAGATAAAAAAGCAGAGTCAAAGCGAGAGGGGGACCCCAAACAAATGATGATGTGCATCATTTTAGTCGAGTGGAAAAACAGCAATCTGTAGTTTTGAGTAATACTGGATCTCATCAGAAAACATTCACTGAAGGAATACTTTATTTTTCCTAGGCATCTGCATTAGATTAGTTGACACTAGGCAACATAACAACAGTCCAAGGCCATTACAAAATGATTTTGAGTAAATCTAAGATGGTGCTAAAAAGGACTTTGTTCATTTTTTAAAAAATAAATAGTTCTGTAGCCACAGAAATATCTTCAGTAGAGCATGACATATCTTCCTGCCTCTAACAGAAACATTTGCTAGTAAATTGAAGATTTACTTGCCATAATTCATTTCATAGTTTCCAAATAAGACTATTCTATACAGTCTTACTGTGTCTATGAAATTGTTTATGTATCGACGCCTAGGTTCACTGAGTGCTGGCAATTTTCCCTACATGTTCTCTGTAATAAAGCATTCCTTTGAAGAAACACATTTTTGTAGGAAATCTGCATTCCCTTGGTCTGACATGGGACACCTGTGTATACTGGGTGAGTGCTGAGTTACTGAGGTGTGACAGTGCTGCAGCTGTGTCCAGCTCTGCCCAGTTCCTACTTATTTGCATGTCCCCAGAGCACAGACACTTAACAGGCTGTGCACACCCTGTACAGGACTCGGTCCCAGTCAGGACACAGCAAGGACATGAGGGCTCCCACTCATTTCCTGGGGCTCCTGTTGCTCTGGCTCCCAGGTAAATTTTCACAATGATTCATTATACATTCAAGAGTGGTTGTTGCTGACTCTGCGGGGAAAACTCTTCTAATATGATTGATCTGATGGATTTTTGTTTTTATGTTTTAAATATCAGGTTCCAGATGTGACATCCAGATGACTCAGTCTCCATCCTCTCATTCTGCATCTGTAGGAGACACTGTCACCATCAATTGCAAAGCCAGTCAGAACATAGGCAGCTATTTAGCCTGGTATCAACAGAAACCAGGGGAAAAGCCTAAACTTCTGATCTATTATGCATCTAGCTTAGCATCTGGGATCCCCTCTAGGTTCACTGGCAGTGGATCTGGGACAGATTTCACTCTCACCATCAGTGGCCTGCAGCCTGAAGATTTTGCAACTTACTACTGTCAGCAGTATGACAGCAACCCTCCCACAGTGATACAAGCCATAACAAAAACCACCCAGAGAAGCAGAAGTGTGAGGCTAAACTGCCCCATTTGCTCCATCTGACACCTTCAGCTGCTGAGAGTGTCTCCCAAATGCAGCCATTCTTTGAGGGACACTGGGTACCATAACTATCTTTCTTTTTGCTCAGCCCCAGTCATGCATACATAACAATATTCTCCTGATTTATCTTTTCTTTGTACCAGGGATCAAACTCATGACCTCATGCTTGTTGGACAGATGCTTATGCCACTGAGCCAAACCTCCAGCCCATTCTCTTGATTTATAAAAGGCTCAGGTCACTGCACTCAAAACAATTGGGTTTCAAGAACAGCGGGACTTCTTACAGCAATAGACAAGTCACAGTGAGAATTTCCAAGTACATTTTAAGAGAGAGAAATGGTGTCTACTCTGTTGTCACTAACTAGTTAGGTTGGTCTGGCACTCTTATAATGTTGTGCCACAAATAGAAAATTCTCTGGTGTGTTCCCAGGAGACAGAGCACATATGCTACTGAAATTGCAGGCCCTAAACCTTCTGGTCCTAAGATCTTTCTGGGAAGCCCAGTTTTGGATACGAATGCTGACAGCTGTCCTGAAACAATCAGGTGATTCTCCACGCATTTGTCTGTGGCTCCTGTTACTACTAAATCCTCCTTTGCTGATTTCTAAAATCATGGAGGACTCTCAGGGGAACAGTTCTGGACCGTGGGGCTCTGTTCGGAGTTACAGTAATACCTCAGTTCATGAATGTTCCTGTTTACAAACAATTGGGTTTGCAAACAAAAGCATTTGAGAAAATTTTGCTTCCCTTTGCAAACTCTACATCAGGTGACAAACACAACCATGGCTATCTTCCCTACACAAACACAAAAGCAAACATCTTCCCCCCAAAGTAAATGAGTTTATAAACCAAGGCACCATCCTTTACAAGAAACCATCCAACAAGAAGGAACTCCGAAACATGAACTTCCCTAATTGATGGTGAGTTTTAAGGACACAGTGATCCAGTGTGGTCACCGTCATTCATGCTCTCAGGTATTTCCTGGATATAGGTTGGAACCCAATCTGGGTAATGGGATTTCAAGTATTATCAGCAAGTTTGGTATCATATCTAAAATCTTCACTGAGATACATTGTAAAGATACAAGGAGAGATTACAAAAATCATTTAACACTACTCCTAACATGCAAATGGATACACTGAATAAAAATTCATTACAGATGACATATTCTCTTTGCTTAAGAGGCAAATGCCTGCTTTTCATGTTCAATCCATAACACAGCAGTGTCATTTATACTGCAGGTTAAATTATAAGAGAGCAGCCTGTAGTTGACATTTACTGACCAGGACTGGCATTAAAACAGTCTCTGCACATGCTTAGGAAGCTATGTTTAAAGGAGCATTTCCTTTATCTGTGGTAGACATATTAATCAGTTAGGGATTTCTCCTTAGTTCTGAACTATAGTAAGCCAAGAAATTCAATTTTCATAAAAATATTTCAAAAGTCTTTAAAACGCCTCATTAACTAAGAATGGTGAAACCAAAATTATAGTTATTTCCATATTTTGGATAACTGAGTTCCCACAGTGAATTCTTTTATATTTTCTTTCCACAGTGAGTGGAAAGGGTTAAAGAGGGAGGCAGAGGCAGGAACAGTGTTCACTCTCCACATTAGGGACCTGTTGCCTGAGGACTTCACTGCTTACCTCTGTCTCCAAACCCTGAAGAGTCCACCCATAGTGGTTGAGTTCTGAACAATAACCTCCCCACAGGGCAGCTGCAGGGCCCTGCTCCCCCATCAGCCTCTGCTCAGGGGCTGCTCTGACTGAAACAGCTGGGCACAGACAGGAAAAGGGCAGGAAGGCACAGCTCCAGGACCTAAACACAGACTGCATGCACCCCTTTCTGCTGCACTGATCCCTTCTGTGTCTTGTGTCATAGAAGATACTCCAAAGACACTCCAAAGGCTCAACTAGTCAAAAAGTAATTAAACACAAACCAGGTTGTATTATTTCTTCTCTGTGCTTGTCCACATATCTCTTTTCTGAGTCTCCTCTGCTCCTTTGGGCAGCTCTTTCTGCACCTTTCCAGGTGCTTTGATTTCTCTCTTCTCAATCCCTCACTTTAGGTAGACACAGGTCATTTTCAGCAGTGGCCCAGTCAGCCTCAGCTAAACCTAAGCCTGCTTCAGTCAGGCATCTCTTTTCCAGCAAGTCTTACCAAGTTCTCATCCCTGGAAAAAACAGCAGTGGAATGGCTCCAAAGATCTCATCAAGATGAAAAGCATGAAGGAGAAAATTGTCAGGTGAAATTAAAATGACCACCAGTGGCCCATTAGACATGATTTATGGGTAGGCAGAATGATGAAGTAAGTAATTAGGAAATGCTATGTAATTTAATTAACTTTCTGTGCTATGCTTTCAGATTGAGTGATAACATCAATACATGATTCCGTTATAATCAAACAGAAAATGTCATCGATATTCATAACAGACATTGCTTGAAAGCAGTGGGGAATCTGAGTCTAAACTACAACTATTAATTGAGTTAGGGATTCTGATAGTCAGGGATGTTCTTACTAGATAAAGCTTTCTATTATTCCATTGCTTATTGACCAATATTCAGGTACAGTTCAGGCGATACTGATTGTAGTGGGTTATCTATTGTCATCTCCCCAACATTACTGATATTTTTCAGAATGGCACTCACTTCTATGTTTTCCTAAAGAATTCATCAAATGTGTTCTTTCCTGAGATTTGGAATTTGGTAGAGGAGAATTCAACACCAACTTCCACCTACAGGCACATTGAGAGGGCTGTGACTAATAGAGAATCACAAGAAAGATACTGCAAGCAGATGAACCTATTGGCATCACAACTCCAGGCTCTCAGAAATTTTGAGGGCCATAAGGAAGAATTGTATCCCTTACAGCTGAGGTGCTCTGAGAAAGCATCAGAGAATCACTGTTTCCAGCATGATCTTCTCTATCAGAATCCCTAAGTCAATTAATGGCTATAGTTTAGAATCAGATTCCCCATGCCTGCCTCAAAAAATGTCTGGTAAGAATGCCTATGACTTTTTCTGTATGGCTATAAATTCTATTTGATGCAACAACCCATATTCTCCAAATATGATGTTTTTTTCTTAATGAAATCTGGAAAAGCATTGTCAGGTCTGTGCTCTGAGAGTGAGCAGAAAAGTGTTAGGATACAGATGAGACTCACTGCTTCTGCTAAGAAGATGTTTCATTGACCATCAAAACATCATTTTATTTGAGAAACCCTCTCTGAAGCAGGTGAAGGCACCAGGAGGAACAGCAGTTGTAACCCAGCCACACCCATCGGCTTTCTTGGGTAGTGTATGTTATGGCTTGTATCATTGTAGGAAGGTGCTTGTCACACTGCTGACAGTTATAAGCTGCAACATCTTCAGGCTGCAGGCTGCTGCTGATGAGAGTGAAATCTGTCCCAGATCCACCACCACTGAATCCTGATGGGACCCCAGTTTCCAAATTGTCTACAGCATACATCAGCAGTTTAGGAGCTTTTCCAGGTTTCTGTTGATACCAGTTTAAACCAATGCTATTACCCTTACTCCATCCCTCACTGGTCAGTGGTCACATGTGTAAAGCCTGTGGACAAAGATTCCACAGCTCATCTTGGGGACTGAGCTTCAAATGAACTTGCTTACCCCTAACCTGTGAGAATTGAGTTGAGAACTCTGCATCAAGAGCACTGATCTCCCCTCTGGGAAGAAGCACCAGTCATTGTTCCATTTAGTCTTCAATCTCACTGTGCTTCTGGTGATGTTGCTGTCTTAGTTCCTTTTCACTCGTCGCTGAGACAAAATACCTGATGCCCAAAGTTGGGAAAGGAAAGGTTTATTTCTTACAGTTTTTGGAGATTTCAGTCTATACTCAGTTGGCTCCAAGGCAGGGTGGCATGGTGGGGCCGCAGTTCATGGCAGCTGCCAACAGCAAGGGGAAACCGGCAAGAGAGAGAGACACACCTTCTATCTGCCATTACAACACATCCTGGCTCCACCCCCTAGGAGGGTGTAGCACTGACACCACCAATCCAAGCACTAGACAATGAACCAATCAAAAATGCACAATCAAATACATGAGGCCTGGGGGCCACTGACATAAACCACGGCATTCCACCCCTGGCCCCCAAAGACTCATGTACAAACTTTATATAAAAGACATTTAGTCCATCTCCAAAAGTTGCCAAAGTCCTAATATTTTCAGCGTTGCTGAGAAGTCCAAGTCCCCAAGTCTCCTCTAATATCTATGGCAAACTCTTAACTGTAACCCCCTGTACAAGTGAAACAAGGTTATTCATTTCTAAAATGCAAAGGCACAAAGTAAACATTACCACTCCAAAAGTTACAAATGGGGGAATACAAAGCATTGGAAACAAAGCAAGTCTAACCTCCAGCAGGGCAAACATTAAATCCTAGGGTTCCATGCTCAGGATTTGAAACAATCTGGTTACAAGTTCCAAAAGGCTTGGGTGATTCCACCCCCAGGGCACTTCCAGGGATTGCAGCTCTGGCAGCTTTTCTCTTAGACCTTCTCTGCTCAGTTTTTGCAGCTTTCCTTGGATGATCCACGTTCTTGGCTTTTCCAAACTTCTGGGGTCTCCACTGCACCTTTGGCTTCACACCTACATCTTCACATATTGCCCTCCCAGGGACACACTTCTTGGCCTCCCGAGCCCTTTGCAATCAAGGTGGAAGCCTTCTTACCCTCAGAATTTGTGCATTTTCCTTGCACCTAAAATCAGCACCATGTAGATGCCTCCAAGGCTTGCTGCCAGCTGGAGCAGTAGCCAGGCTTTTCTCTCTCTTGGCTGTAGGGGTCGATTGCCTAGATTGCTGGGATCTGTGCACCCGATTGTGAAGAAAAGCTTTTCTATGTTACCGCCATTCTGGAACCTCATGTGGCTGCCACCATTCTGGAACCTCATGTGGCTGCCGCCATTCTGGAACCTCATGTGGCCTCCCATGCCATTCTGGAGCATGGTGCTCTGAAGCTTCCTCATCTGAGAAAATTCTTTTACTTTTGCAGTTTGGAGGCTACAAAGGGTAGAGACCTGCTGCTACCTGGGATGCCTGGTGGCCATCTTTCTTATCTCTCTGTTTCTTCTCAGCAATTACAGTTTCAGCATTATCTTTACAATCCACAGCTTTACTGGAGTTTTCCTTCTGGCCAAACTCACAGTGTTTTAAATTATCCTGCTGGGCTCCTTGCAACATAGATCTGGCTAAAAGCCCCCAGCAATAGCCATGCCACAGCCTCAATGTTTGACTACCTTGAAATTTCCTTTGCCAGATTAATCAGTCCATTACCCTTAATCTCAGTCTCAGGCAAAGTCTCTGGGCATGATCAAAATGCAGACAAACTTTCTGACAAGCCATAACACACATCATAGGGAGTCCAACAACCAATACAGTCTTCCTTCCCAGCAGAAACCTCGCAAGCCTGGTCTTTACTATCAGGATTTCTATTAGCCTTCTGGTCTCCTGAGCTCTGACCAGAATTTCCTCTACAGAACATCCTAAGTTGCTACAGCTCTGTGCATCCAGGCAACATGTACAAACCTTTCCAAACTCTGGCCACAAACCATTTCCAAAGCCTCTCAAAAAACATGGTCAGGTATAGTCACAACAATGACCCCACTCCTGGTACCAAATTCTGTCTCAGTTCCTTTTCACTTGTCACTGAGACAAAATACCTGATGCCCAAATTTGGGAAAGGTAAAGTTTATTTCTTACAGTTCTTGGAGGTTTCAGTCCATACTCAGTTGGCTCCAAGGCAGGGTGGCATGGTGGGGCCCCAGTTCATTGAGGCTGCCAACAGCAAGGAGAAACCAGCAAGAGAGACACACCTTCTTTCTGCCCCTACGTCACATCCTGGCTCCACCCCCTAGGAGGGTGTAGCACTGACACCACCAATCCAAGCACTAGACAATGAACCAATCACAAATGCACAATGCAAATACATGAGGCCTGGGGGCTACCAACATAAACCATGACAGTTGCCAACATTTTATCTTCTTCACTGGACTCTGTGAATTTGGGGTAGATATTTTGGCAGGTTTTTTTTGCTGTGCAAAGCAGCAGACCATAGAGTGTAGCATGTGTGATCCCAGCACAGGTACAGTGCATGATTATACTAAGAGTTGAACACACTCTGCAGTTCCTTGACAGGAACTGAAATATCCCAGAGGCATTTTCCCTGTTTCCAGATTTGCTTCAGCTCCAGTCCTCATCTTTGGTAGTTGATATGCTAAGGAGCCCCTACTGTCCATCTTTCCTTCCTATACCAATTTTCCCTTTTCTCTTCCACAATTTTCTGCATGTAGTGAATGTGCTTCTGTCTGTGAAGTCTTAGTACTGAAAAAGCTGAGCTAAGAAAATGGACAAATCCTTATTCTTGGATGCGGTGTGTGCTCTGGAATCTTGTCAGTTCTAGTATGTCTATGAGTAAGTTGTTTAAGAAAATTCATCAACCATGTATGTTCCCTTTATTATTGTTTGATATATGGAAGTGAAGCATAATTCCTGTCTCAGGGTCACAGTGCTAAACAGCTCCTAATAGAGAGGTATATAGTGTAAGATTTACATTGACAATACAAGATGAGGCTTCCTCATCTCTTGAGATCTTCAGCACATAGAGCCCTCATATCTCCCAGCTGCTTTATTTTTTGAAATTTTCTTTTGCTTTGCAGAAGGGCAGTACTCTGAGTATTATGAATGAGATGAAAATGTCCTACTAAATGGTCACACGTTCTCTGGCACGCACTAGGCTGTTTATTCTGTCATAAGGAGTTGCTATACTCTGCAGTGGATTCAACATTTCATGTGTTAGAAGCCGAATGGGCTGTTGGGCTGTTAGACTTCCCTGGATGAGGGTCGCAAAGCATGACCTGGAGGGTGTGCACCTGCTCCCTTATCCTTCCTCCTCTCTCTGTTTCCTGACTTCACAGGCTGAGTGCCTTTCCTTGTGCCACCTGCCACCTTGGTACACCTGCCACCCTTTTTGTATGATGGAACCAGCCTAACATGGAATAAATGAGTCAAAATAAACTCCTTTTTCTTTAATGCTTTAATGAGGCTTATTTTGTCCTAGTGATGAAAAGAATCATCACTAAGTTTTTGCAAGCAACTGCAAACAGCAACAGCACAACCTTGAGCTTTCAGGACAGGTCTCAGCTGCACAGTATTAGAAGCTGATATCTTAGGGCACAAGTGTTGGAGAGAGCACCAGAGAATCCTTATTTAGAGTACCAGCTTCCCTGACTACCTGTGTCCCTCTAAACCTCATAATGGCCATTGTTTAGAGTAAAGATGCCTGTATTAAGAAGATTCCTGATTGGAATATCAATAATGATTTCTCTTTGACTATATCAATCTCAAGAGTTGTCAAAAGTTAGGTGACTCTGGTATACCAAATTGTATTCTTAATATAATCATGAGAGGCACTGTCAGTTCTGGGCTACTAGGAATGAGATGACTAACAGCTCATGATGCAGACAAGCCTCCCTGCCTTTTTCTACAAAGACCCTTCTGTGCTTATGAAATGCTACATACATTTGAAAAAACTCTCAGCTGGTGCAACAGTAGGAGATGCAGCTGGGGCAGCAACACTCACACTTCTGCTTCCCTGGGTGGTTTATGTCATGGCTTGTATCACTGAGGGAGAGTAACTGCCATCCTGTTCACAGTAATAAGTTCCAACATCTCCAGCCTCCACAGTGCTGATGCTGAGAGTGTGATCTGTCCAAGATCCACTGCCACTGAACCTCAATGGGAGCCCATATCCCAAACTGTCTGCATCATAGATTAGTAATGCCAGACCTTTTCCTGGTTTCTGTTGATATCAATTTAAGTTGTAGCCAAAATCTTCACTGACCTTGCAACTCATGTAGACTGTCTCCTGTAACAGCAGAAAACAAAGTTTGAGACTGGGTCACATGGCACCAGAAAATGGAAACATAAAACTAATATTCACACAATTAAACACCTTACAAGATAGAGTTCCCTGAAGAGCCAGCAAATCCCCAGTGCTGTCTTTCATTACCTGGGAGCCAGAGCAGCAGGAGCCCTAGGAGCTGAGTGAGGCCTCTCCTGTCCATGCTGTGTCCTGACAGAGACTGAGTCCTGCACTGGGCATGAGCAGGCTCTGAAGAAGTCCTCAGGGCATTGGACTATGTTCTGAGCTCATGCAAATTAGCAACAGTTTGACAGGCTGGACACACCTGCAGTGCCCAGAATCCCAGTATTATTAGGTGCGATCAGGGCTACACAGATTTTCCTGTAGACAATGACTGTATTTTTTTTTGTTTTTGGTACCAGCGATCAAACTCATGACCTCATGCTTGCCCAGCAGGTGCTTAAACTGCTTAGCTAAATCCCCAGCTCTTCCTGTAAACAATGAATTTCTCCCTCCATTCGCCTACAGGAGACATATTGGGACAATTTGAGAACTTCATTTGGGCTTCAGCATAGATGAAAAATCTAATTAGCCATTGCATAATATTATGCCATAAAAATATATATAAATGAGACATTGAGTATTTTAAAGGTTTTTTTCCTGTCAGATCTTCTTTTCTGACTTCAGATTTAGGTATGAAAGAAATTATTTAGCGTTAGGCAAGCCCTATTTAGAAGAAGAACAATCATATATATTGATGAAATATGGACAAAAAAATTGATCCTATAATATAGGACACTTTTACATATGTCCCCAGATCCTAGCCAGCGTCACTTTTAGGGAACTGGCATCAGCTCTCCTTCAGTGCCTCTACTTTAACCTGTGGACTCTGAGAGTTGTAATACTTGGCTATAGATGGTCAGACAATGATGTAAAGACCACACAGACCTTCTGCAACCTCCTGGGACCTGAACTTGAAGGGAACCTGCTTGTCATATACTTGCTAGACTCTTGTTGAGAACTTCACATTATAGTCTACATCTGTTATCAATGTGACAGAAACAGTCACTATCAATGTCCTCAATCTCTTCACTTCACTTTGCTGGTGATGATGTCATCAACTGCATCTCTATTCATTGTGCTCTCTGAAGGTGGGTAACACAGCTCTTCTTACATAAAGAGCAGACCATAGATCCTGGAATGAGTATCCCAGAGCACCTTGGTGCATGATCATGGGAAGAGCTGCACCCGCTGTCTAACTTCTTGGCCTGTAATGAAATGATCCAGAGAAGCTGTCTCTGTGTTTCCAGGATTGCTTCACACCCAGTCATCCTCTTTGAAAGCTAATATGTTAAAAGGTCCTTTTGCCATCCATCTTTTCTTCCTGTCTCCCTGTTCTCTTCCTGTCTCACTGTTCTGTTTCCTTTCTATATTTTTCTTCATGTAGCAAATGGAACTGAGAAAGCTTGGAAGGATCTTACTCATCAGATCTCATTTTATACTAAGAAACATGAACCCTTCATCTAAAACTGCCCTTGACCTCACTATTGTGCCTAACTAGTGACTCCTGTGCTTTCACCATACAAACTAAATCCCCATTTATGTGTAACATCAGAAAGCAGAAACCCATTTATGAGTAACATAAGAAAGCAGAAAAGGAAGGTGCTCTTAGCAGACCTCATCTGGAGTTTCCTTGAGTCACACTTGTGTTACTTTTTGAGGGATGCTGTAATGCCAAAATATCAACATTTTGTTCAAAACCCCATTGTCTCTTATGTTCTGGGAATCATAAAGACAGAATCTGACATAAGCTTCGGCGAGCCAACATGGAGCCAACATCCAGGTGTCGGGAGGCAAAGCTCCGACTGACCATATGGAGCTGTGTCTGTGTCCTGCCTCTCCAAGCTCTGGAGGCTGCATCTCTCCTTGGCTGTTGCCCCTCACTCCAACTTGCCTCTGTGTTCACCAGGACTTGCCGCATCCTGTCTGTATTAACTCTCCCTCTCTCTCTCGGGTGGCACCTTGGGCCCACACTTGCAATCCAGGGTAACCCCACCATCTAAATTTCCTTATTTCATAGCCAAAAAAGGAATTTTCCCCACATATAGAAATATATTCACAATCTCATTAGGACAATTAAAGCAGAAACAATACTCAGTCTATTAAACAATTCAGAGCCCAGTTCTTCCTGTGTATAAGCACAGCATGATATCTGTATTCCAGTCTTACTCTCTCTTTTTTCCTCTCCTTTACTCTCCTTCCCTCCACTTCTCAGCAGTCACAAAATGCTTTTAAGTGTATTCAGTATCAACCATGTCAACACAGTAGGACTTTTTGTGGGATTTTCTTAAAGTCCTGCTCTGTCACTATTATTTTGCAGAAGGAAGAACACAGGCAAATATACCTCTACTCTAATCCGGAGACTAGGTGTCCCAGAGAAACTTCACAGGCTATGAATCCTATGAACTTTTCAGGATTTGTGACCTGCAAGCTCAGGGAGGATATGAATGGACTCTACACAGAAGAGCGTCCATCTCTGATTCCATTTTCACACTTGCCCCTCACTGTGAATAGAACATTTGTTGAGACATAAATGAAGTGACTATGTTATTCCACATTTTAAAATTAGTATTATATATTTTATCTTTTTCTCTGTTAAATCCATTAGGCATTTTGAAATACTTTCCACATTTTTGTATGAGAATTGATTATCAGACATGTGTTAGCTCAGAACATGGCAGAAATTCATAAATTACTAGTATTGTGGTCATTTTGATAAATTTCTCTTCAAATAGATCTTCACTTTATGTAGATTTACTAGTATCTTGATATAATACAGAGTCTCACCGATTGGTGTTTTGCACAGACTCTTATTTTGCATGCCTAACACATCACTTGCTTAATAGCATCCAGAAGAATTTTGAGCAAGAAGGCATTTGATTCTTGAGAAAGAGGCAGGTTACATCTATCTATTTATGTGTAAAATATTCTTTTAGATTTTTGGTGAAAGTGTACTATATTTCAATGCATTTCCTCATTTTGTGTTTATTGTATGAGTTAAAAATTTAGTGTTCTACTTGTAGTTTTATGCTGATATAACACAGAAGACAACTTCAACATGTTTTAGGGGTCCATTCCTTGGTATAGTTTGTTCAAGCAATAGTGACCCTACTGAACTTTCTGTTGTCAGATCCCCAGCATCAATATCTTTTTGAAAAGTGTGTGTCCCAGAACTGCTTCTTCTATGTTTTCCTACAGAACCTCTCAAATATGCACCCTCCTGTGAGATTCAGATCTTATTAGAGGAAACTCAGTACCAAGTAGCACCTGGTGATAGATGCAGGTAAAGCGCTGGTGAATGGATTAATACAAGTAAGGTACTGCAGGCAGCTAAGAGGTCAACTGGGATTCCCGGGCACCTCGCTCTGGAGAAGAATCCTTATTTAAGGTATCATCTTCCCTTATTATACAACCCTAAGATATTTAATGGATGTGGCTTATTCTCAGGTTACCTATGTTTTATACAGTCCATGCTTGGGCTCACAAGAATGGCTTCTGTTTGAATCTATATATCCCAATCACTGTGACAAACCGGGATCCCCAGGTGTATAAAATTCTATTCTCAGTGAAATCCAGAGAGACATTAACATGTTTGTGATGATGGAGATGAGCAGAAGAAAGAACTGAGACACAGAGGAGCAACCTGACTCTTTCTACCAAGAACTTTGTGACCATCAGTGCTACCTGTATTTCAGAAACTGTCTCAGCAGATGGCAGCTCCATAAAGTGCAGCTGTTGGCAGCCTATCCTCACACTTCTGCCTTTCTGGATGGTTTCTGTCATGGTGCATATCACTGTGGGAGGGCTCTTCCAAGTCTGGAGACAGTAATAAGCCACAGCATAGTTAGGTTCCAAGCTACTAATGGAAAGAGTATAATCTGTCCCAGATCCACTGCCACTGAGTCTCGATGGGACCCTAGAATTCAAACTGTCTGCCTCACAGTTCAGCAGTTTAGGAGCTTTCCCTGGTTTCTGTTGACACCAAGGTAAGCTGTAGCTAATGTCCTCACTGGCCTTGCAAGGGATGGTGACTGTATCTCCTACAGCTACAGAAACTAAAATTGGAGACTGGGTAATCTGGATGTCCCAAATAATTAGTTATTTTGCAAAAGTTCCTTGAAGAGCAAGCACTGATCACACTGGACTGAGCACAGTTCCAGTGTGGTAATTCCTTACCCAGCAGCCAGAGTAGCAAGAGACCCAGGAGCCGGGAAGATACCCTCATGTCCACACTGTATCCTGACTTGCACTGACTATTGCTCAGGCAGTGAGCAGCCTTTTAAGTACTGCACAGGGTTTGGTTTGTGCTCTTAGAACATGCAAATCAGGGGGGCATGTAAGGGATGAGTGTACCCACAGTGTTTCAGATGTTTAGTTGTCCTAGATCAGACTGGGGCAGCATGTATCACTTATAAGCATTAATAAAATCTATTTATAGGCACTTGAAATTTAATAAACAAATAACTGAACCGAGAGGGATGAATTTGGGATTTATAGCTGCTCTTTTCTCCCTGTGAGTGATAAAAAGTGAAAATAACAAACAAAGCAGTCAAATAATAAAATTTTATCATTAAAAAGTTTTGTAGTGAAAAAGCACAAAAATTATGAATGAATAGAGTTCAGTAAATGATCATAAAATAGGCATAATTGTGTGACTAACAACTAGTGCTAAAACCTAGGCCCTGCTTTTCTCTCAAAAGTAACTTATGTCTTAAATTTTAAGGACAACATTTTTGCACCATTTTAAACATTGTATGATGGGCTGAGGATTTAGCTCAGTGGTGTAAGTGCTTGCCTGGCAAGCATGACGTTGTGAGTTCAATCCCTGGTTAAAAAAGAAAAATTGACAACAAACTTTGCATGAATAGTATAACATATTATATGATTTAGTGTAACTGGCATTTTATTTGATATTATATTTATGAACCACATTCATGTTATTAAATGTAAACCATGTTTGTACTTTTAAAGCTGCTTTTCAAATGATTTTATCTCTTAATGTATTGTAAAATACGTCTTTATTCTGCCCTTGAATGCTTCATTCACATCTTATTTGTTATAAGGAGTGCTGTTATGATGTAACCACATATTTTGTAACACAATCCCCAATCTGTTGTGTACATATGGTGGAAGAATACTGAATCACAGGGTATGCATATGTTTATTTTCAGGAGAAAATTAAAAACTACTTTTATTATGAATGTACTATTATACATACATGTCAAAAGCACATGAAATTGCCAATAGCTCTTTACCCTTACCAATATTCAGTATTTATACTTTGCTAATAATTCATCCATCCAATGGCTTGTTAACAACAGCATGTAAAGGAAATTAGCATTATCCAATGTAATAATAAGATTTATTGCTTTTGTATGCATTTATCAAGCATGTTCAAATAAATAGCACTGTAGTACCTCTTAGTTCATTATGCTTATTGCAATAAGCTGACTTGAAGTCCTTTTCTGTTGAAATTTGTTGCAAATATGACTGTCCATCACATATTTTATCTTAGAGATAATTTTGACACATTTGAAAATTTTAATGTTTATCTTCTATATTTGCCTTGTTATGAGGCAAAACCAGTATGGTTGAGGTTCTGCATATAAGAAAGCTGCTAACGTCGTGGCAGCCAGAAAGAAGACAAGGAGAGAGAGAGAGAGAGAGAGAGAGAGAGAGAGAGTTAGTTCACTCCACTAATGTGCATGCCACAAAAATGATTCAATTGCCTTTCAAATGTCAATTTTTGAACATGAAATTTTGGGGGAATACTCTAGATCTACACCTGTCATTCTTTCCTTCACCCCTAGATTTATATCCATTTCTTTATGACAAATGCATTTGTTCACCTCTAAGATTCATCCAAATGTCAAAAGTTCCAGAAATGATGAAAAGTCCAAGTATACAGTCTCTTCTGAGACTCTAGGCAGACTCTTAGCTGTAAACTCCTATGATAAATGAAAACATAAAAGGAAAGTACCACTGAAACACAAGGACAGGGTAAACATTCCTTCATGTTATGTTTTGTGCCAGGATGGCCCCCTCAAGCCTCATGCAGTCATGGATATGGCTGGATCCAGTGTTCATGACTGGTTCATTGTCTAGCACTGATTGGTGCTGTGAGTGCTACACTCACCCAGGGGCAGAGCTAACAGACAGTGCAAAGGCAGGAAAAAGGCGTGCCTTTTTTCTTTTTGCACAATTTGCTCTTGATGTTTTGCAGGGGTCATGTACTGCAGACCCGCCGTATCACCCTGCCTTGGAGGCCACTGAGTATGGACTGAAACCTCCAAAATTATAAGAAATAAATCTTCCCTTTCCTAATTTTGTGTATCAGGTATTTTGGTTCAACAATGAGAGAAAAGTAACCAAGACACTTCCCAAGTGAATAGATGGACAGAAAGGAATAGAACCAAAACAAGAAGAAAACCCTGCAGGGTAGATATTAAAACTGGAATTTCATGAACACCTAGAAAAAATTATAGTGAGTTGTGATCTGTAAAAGGCTTTGACAGTCATGCTCCTATGTCATTGCCACTATAACCCTTGTGGCCTCTCTTGGGCACATTTTGCTCACTGATCCTGGTTTTCCACTGCAGTTCTACATGGTTTTTGATATCTCCATCTACAGGGTTCTCCACTGAACATTCAATTTCACCTCCACAGTTTCACACATTGGACTCTCATAGACATACCCTGACTGCCCACAACTTCCTCCTTTTTACTTTTACACCTCTGAGCCAGTGATGAGTGGAGTGTTGCTAATTCCAAAGAAGCCCTCAAAATATCTTCCTATAGTTTCAACAACTTTGAAGGAAAAGGACAGATTCTTAAGAGTATATCTCAATGTCTTCATTTTTTTGAGTATATGAAGGACTACTGTCAGGAGGCAAGTGACCTGAGTGTCTTGATGGAAAGGGTGGCCTTTTGCTTCACTGCATAGGCACAAAAGAAAGACTGGATCCTGGTATTCCAGAAACTTCTCTGAATCCATCTGGAAAATCAAAATGCCAAGAACTAGGATTTTCCTTAATTGCTCATCAGAAAATCCAGGAGACCAATTTAGTGGCTCCATTTTCCCTGTGAGAACATATATTATCCTCTGCTTAATTTCTTCAAAAAATGGGTTTATATGCAGGCAGCAACATGCTTAGCTTTCTTTTTTAATAATTTCAGTGCCATATGGTCTAAACCCTAAATCAGAAGTGGGAAATGCCACACTGTTTCAACCAAATTTCAAATAAAAACTTAAATTTGAAAGTGTTTAAAATTGGTAAACTTATGTGAAATTTTTGACAAATTAAAATTCCTGTTGACCTTTTGAGAACCTAATCAGAGATACTCTTAAGAATCTGTCATTGTCCTTCAAAGTAGTTCAGTGTAATATCATAGATTCAGAGAAATGTGAGGAAATGTGTGATTATATTATATTTTAAAAATATATGAATGTATGTAAATTATTATATAGAAGACTAAAGGAAACAAAATACATCTATTCACTCTGAACACAGACTTGTTCTTAGGCCGGGCTATTATTTTTCCATGATTAGCATGCACAAGCTGAAAAACAACTGTGAAACTGGGTTATGCCCAAGTTGCTGCATAAGCCCACTGATTGAGTGACTTGTACTCAATATAAAACAGCACAGAATATTAAAGAGAAGAGGCAAGGAGATAAGAAATGAGTTTGTGGGGGCACAGGTACAGAGAAGGCTGTGGCAGCTCTCCTGCAGACAAAGGATAGGTTCTGCCTGATATAAGCTCTGGGGCCTATAGGTAGTAGGGCTCTGGGGACTGATGTCAGCTGATTTATTTTGTGAGAGGGCAGGTGATTGGGTAAACCTTTACATGGCTGAGCTTTGGCATAGACTTTTGGGAGGGAGAAGCCATAGGGGCTTCTGGGAAGAAGGAGGTGTGTATTATCATGGCACAGTTTTGAACCATTGCCATGATGATTGTGCTGTGTCTCAGACAGGGGGACCTAACACCCACAACACAATGCACAAATGTTCTTCTCTTTCTTACCTATGACACTGAGCAGCAGGAAGTTCAAAATTGAGCTTGAAAATCCCTTGCATTTTCTGAGCTTGCCTCAAACTAAACAGACCTCTTCTATGAAAATAACTCCTTAAAAAGAGCTGGAATGTGTTGTTTTCTGAGGAACTGATAATCAAATCTGGAAGGTTGTAGTGATTGATTGATTGTGTCAACTTGAGACATTTAGAAGTGTAACTAAATGGGTTTAGCAACTCTACACCCAAGGGTGTGGAAGAAGACCCACCCTAGAGTGGGTCATCACCTGGAGGTGTAAAAAGAAAGGAGGAAGGACAAATGCATTCCATTCTTGGGAGAAGCTCCAGTCTTTGCCTTTGGTTGGACCTAGTCTCCTGGTTTCCAGCATAGACTCTTCAGGTTTCTGACACAGACTCTTCAGCCTTCCATCATAGAGCCTTCAGCCTTCTATCTCAGACCCATCAGCCTGCTGGTGTGGACTTACATGAGACACTAAGGTAAACTCCAGACCTTGGATTAAATCCTTCAGCCTCTAGTGTGTAAACAGATGCCCTCTGCATGCTTCCTCATCTGACTCTGTGGCTGACCATCGTAAGCAAATCTTGTTGTTTCTTTTACATCTGTATATCTTATGTTATATCTGTTCTCTCTAGTAAAACCCTGACTAATACAAAGGTGTAGGCTAGGATGTCCTTGATTTGTGTAGCCATTGATTCTTTGTGGAAACTAGTTAATATAGGGAAGTCCTTTATCTTTTTTGTTTTCCTTCCTTTGTTTTTCTTTTTTTCCCTTTGTCTCTCTCCCTTCCTTTCCTTTCTCTTCCCTTCTCCTGCCTTCCCTTATCTTCCCTTTTGTTTTCTTTTCTTTCTTTTTCACTCCTTTCCTTTTTTGCTGAAATGGTACCTATAACTGGTTAAGATCATGATTTGCGTGTTTTGTGAATATAAGCCTTATTTCACTTTGTTAGCTAGGAAAGTTCTACTGTGTAGTATGTGAAGTATATTCCTCTTTGTGAAAGACGTGCTAAGTGTGTTTGTAATTTCTAGAAATCTGTAGACTCTTTCCCTTACAATAGCTTGCTGAAAACCTACCCATCTCTCACAGTATATACAAGTGCCTGTACTCTCCATGTATTGGGAAAACTAGCATCACAATGTGTGATTTAGAATCTAGATACACTCAGGAATTTTTCCACAAAGCTCAGGTATTGATTCCACCCAGAATAGAAAGGCAGACAAAATAAATGTATCTGTTCAAAACTAAAGAAACTTATAGAGTTATTACTAATCACAATTTATGTCATACTCTGCACTAAGAATAGTTGTACCAGAATTCTACACTTTGAAGAACTCCAAGGCAGACTCATGTTAAAGGATTACAAGTCAAATGGATGATTGCTTTAGATACCATATGGACATTGTTTTGTAATGAAATGTTTAATTAGGTATCATTCATAATGGGAGAATATTGGAGAATAAATTTTAAGTAACTTAGATTTTCCTTAACAACATAAGAGGTATAGTACTGGAACCAGAAAATATATTTTAGAGTCTGATCAAGTCAAGTCTAAATATTTTATCTAGTTGCAAACCATTTTTTTTATTTCTCTGTCTCTTGAAGATAGACCATGAAGAATCATGGAATTAGCTCTGATGCTTCCTCCAGGATAAGTGGTTGCCTTGTGGTTCTTATTATGAAAGAACCTTTCCATTGTTCATTATTGATTCTTGCAGAGTACAATTACAATTCATTTATGGATTCTGTATTTATGAATTTTCTTCTCTTCTAGAATTAATGTAAGGAAGTGCTGAGATTACAAGTGTGCACCATCCAGTTTGCAAATATTTTAAATTTTACTGAAGTTTGATACACTAATATATTCTTCTGTAGACTGAGCTTTTTTTGTGGGATGGGGGATCAAACTCACTACTTCATGCTTGTCACACAAGTGCTTATGCCACTGAGCTAAATCCCAAGCCCCAGATTGAACTTTTTATGTTATGAATAAAAACTCTTTGGTGAGTTCAAAATCATGAAATTTGAGAACTGTGTACGAATGGCAAATAAATATATGAAGAAATGTTCATCATCATTAGTCATGAGAGAAATGCAAATGAAAACCACACTGAGATTCCATCTCACTCCAGAAAGAATGACCAGGATAGAAAACACTACCAACAACAAGTGTTGGAGAGGCTGTGGGGAAAAAGGAACTCCTCTACACTGCTGGTCGGAGTGTAGACTGGTGCAACCATTATGGAGGTCAGTCTGGAGATTCCTCAAAAAGCTAGGTTTGGAAGTCCCATTTGACCCAGCTATTCCACTTCTGGGCATGTTCCCAGAAGAACTGAAAACATCATACCACAGTGATATATGTGAACCCATGTTTATAGCAGCACAATTTGTAATAGCCAGATCCTAGAAACAACCTAAGTGCCAATCAACTGAGGAATGGATAAAAAACTTGTGGCATTTTTATACAATGGATTACTACTCAGCTATAAAGAATGTTCACATTGAGATATTTATAAATAAATGGACACAACTTGAGACCATTCTCTTAAGTGAAATAAACCAAACTCACAAGGGTAAATACCATATAGTCTCCCTAGTATGAGAGTTGATAAGAGTATATAAGATTTTATGGTAAGCATGAGTCCCCATCTCATAGCTTTGAAGCCTTTCAATGTTTTCAATCATCAGTTGTAATGGTTTTATTCTGTTTTATTTGACTATATCATGCGTGATGATATGAACAGCTGTTTTGAAGAAAACAAAGCATTATGACAGCTATTGATGATTTAATATCATCCTTCTTAGAAGTCCATGCTTCTATTCTTCTACTACCATTGGTTCTATCTATCACATTGTGTCTTATTGGGATTTGAATATGTTTGATAGTTTAAACAAAATTTTTCTATTGAAAATGAGATATTATAGTACCCATTGATTATTTTCTGTTATTCGGTTCAGAAAGCCCTGTAATTCTTTCACTCTATGCATGGCTTTATAATATTTTGTTATGTTTGATACTATTGTATTTGAAACTATTCTCAACTATAGCAGAGTAAGAGATATTGTGATAGCTACTGTTGATGTCCGGTTGTCTTAATGTAAAGTACTGTGTTGCCTATGTTGTCCTGTTCTGATCTGCGCTGTACTGCCCTCTTTTGTTTTATTTTCTTTAAAATAAAATTTGAAAAAAAAGCTTAAATTTTGCCTATAGGTTTGAAATACCAGGATATTTTGGTTTGTACTGGGAGAAAGGGACCATAACCTGGGAGCCCAGCTAAATTTACAGTGGATTGTGAACATCTACATTACATCAGATAAAAATAGCAAAAAATGCTATTTCAACTTCAATTTACTGCTGAATTATGCACAAAAATATAAACAAGATAAGGATGTAGATGCTTGAGTACAGGCAGATGGGCAGGAAGGTAAGAGCAGTCTGCCAGACACAGGTATCTCCCTGAGGTGAAATTCAGATGTCTAGGGAGCCTGTGGCAAGCAAAATATTCCTCAGGTCACAGCAGCATAATACCTGGGCTCACTTCCTTTTGTACTCAGAATGTACTATAAAAACACAAGAATTTTTCAATTCTGGAAGGTAATCCTCCCACAACGTATATGTAGAGTCTATATTTTAAATTCTAGCTATGCCATTATCCAAACTGCCTCCCCCATCTGAACCTGTGCTGCTAGGTAGGGATTTTTCACTTACATCCTGAAGAGATGCACTGGTAGTTAGAGACTTTTTGGCGTGGAATCAGTTAATAGACAGTTTCAGCTGCTGATGGTCCAGTGTCAAATACTGAACAGAAATAAGAAAAAAAATGAAATTTGTATTTTAATGCTTTTTCTAAAAATTTTATAATTTCAGCTCTTCACTTTAAGTTTCAAATTCAATTTGAATCAGTTTGTGTATGTCAGGAAGTCAACATTTAACATTTTCTTTTTGCATGAGGAAACCAATTGAAAATTCTGTCTTTTCATCATTTAATTGCTTAGCATTGTTTTCCAAAATTAACTGATCAAAATGTGAGATTCTATTTTTAGACTATTCCTTTCATGTCATTGCTGTATCCCAAAAATGAGACAATGTCCAAAAGAGAAAAGAAAAGTGACAGCTTTATTTAGGCTGGTACCCAAAGACACAGACACATTGGAATTGCAGAGCTGTGCAATTAAGTTAGGTTCCTGAAGGGGTTATAAAGGGAGAAAGCACAGAGACAGGGTGGGAGGGGGACCGATGGTCAAAAAAGACTTTTGTTGCCTTATTTGGTGTTGAGGACAAGTTTGTAGAGACAGCTGGCTTTACAGGAGATTTACAGTTCTTGGTCATCTCAATGGAATTTCACAGAGTTCAAAGGCTGAGGCTTTGCCAAAAAGGGGGTTTGCCTAGCTCCTGGAGTTTTACAGAGGACAAAGACTGAAACTAGGGATAAAGGAAACAGCACATACAGAACAGGACAGTGCCACTTTGGTTAGAGTACAACATTTCCCATTGATTTTTCCTTGGTGAGACAAATCTTTGGCTCATTAGGAAACTTCAGATAGGGGTATCTGTTCATAGCCTTGTGTCATTAAGACCATTAATTTAATAGTTTGAACTTGGTCTCTGACATAACTTACAATCCTGTTTTAACACAAGGCCCAATAGTTACACAGACAAGGAGGATTAACAAAAGTTCTGTAACTGCCATAATCAAAGTTGTTAATCAAGGGGAGAAAGAGAACCAATGTTCAAACCAGTTTTGTGCAGCCTGTCTGGCCTGTTCTCATTCTTGCAGCCATGTTCTAAGGCTAGCGATGTTTTGTCTAATGTCTCCAGAATGGTTGGCATGCAGGCAGCACTTTTCACCTAATGCCAAACAGAGACCTACCTCCTCTAGGAATAGGAGATCTAGTCCCTGTCAGTTTTGTAAAACTATCTCTGCCAAGGAACTTAAGGAATCTTCTAACTTAGAGACAGAGTCACTGAGGGCAGCTAGAGCTTGATCAATGAGTGCACTTAGGTGTCTACAGTTTTGCACTCTAATTACTAAGCTAAACACTCCTAGACCTATTGACCCCACCACCCTGTCCCCAATAGTACAGGTATAAGTAGAGGGTTTCTCTAAAATTGGACAGAGTTCTCAAAATTAGAGCTACGGAAAATGTGGCTGCTTGTATTTTACATCTTTCCTGTACCATCACATTTGGAAGAGAAAAGAGTATTACAGCAAAGCTTAGTTTTAACACAAAGATTTATGTAATGAGTTTAAAACAAAAAAATACTTTTGGCCTTAGTGGCCTTTTTCCTCCTTTTGCATAATAAAAGTGCTGCTGCAGTAACCAGTGTTTTGGAAAGAACATCAGTCTTAAACTTCCTAGCTAACAAGTAGAAAATGGCTGCCCTACTCAAAACTTACTTTTAACTTGGAAAACAATCTCTGTAGGGAAATCCATATGACTTACCAGGGATCAGTCCCCACCTATCCAGAGCTGCTACAGCAGTGAGACCTTCCACCCCAAGAGGGCAGAATTAGGGTCTGATATGCAGGGGGCCAGATCCAGTGGGATGAAGCCCACCTCCACCAGCCTGAGTCTCCAGTCAACTGCAATTCACAGGTCCCTCTCTTGGGTCTGGCTCCTACCTCTTTGGCTCTGTCTCTGCAGTATAACACAAAACAGGAGATTAAGCAATCCTAGAATGGGCTTAATATCTCAACACTAAATGCTTTCACTTCATTTTCAAGCAATACACTTTGCTCACTACCACCACTGCCCCAGCCTTGCCACCTTCATCAGTGGTCCTTGGAGCTTTCACTTTCTCATAAGCTTTTTCTAAACTTGCTTATTACTTTATTTAATCAAACATTTCCAACACCCTTACCAAATTCCCCACAGTTCCTTGAATCCTCTGCCCTTCAGTTCATATGGATGGTTTCCTCTGGCAGAAAACAAAAACCAAAACAGGTAGTTTCAACATAGTGACAAGTATTCAGCAAGATTCCTTGCTAAATTTTAAAAACTTGTTTGCACATCCTTCAGCATAACATCATCATCACATAATTAAAATAACTAGAAGAAAATAAAATCAACCCAGAGTTTGTGCTTCCAAGCACTCTAGGATGCTCCTGATGAGGACTTGCATTCCAGGTTCTGCTGCTTGCTGGTCGTCCTCAGGAAAAACTTCAGGCAGAGGATATTGTTGTTAGAACAACTGATGGGCTGAGGTCAGAACAGGTGAGAGGGCCTGGAGTGTCTTAATAAGATCCTAGTTAGCTAGGTCTGCTAGTTTCTCTTTAGAGATTCTTGTAATGAGGGGAGGTAGTCTCCCATATAGGGCTTCAAATGGAGAAATACCAGCTATGTAGGGAGTGAAACGTGCATGCAAGAGGGCAAAAGGAAGGAGACTCACCCAGTTTTCAAAAGTTTCTAAAGCCATCTTAGTTATTACTGTTTTCAAAATCTGATGCATCCTTTCTACTTGTCCTGAACTTTGAGGCAGGTAAGCACAGTGACGTTTCCAATCAATTTGTAAGACTTGTGGTAATTTTTGAGTTATCTGAGCTATAAAAGCTGGGCCATTGTTGGAACACATGGATATAGGGAGGCCAAATCTGGCAATAATCTCATATAGAAGCTTTTTAACTACTATTAGGACTGACTCTGATTTGGTAGGAAGAGCTGCGACTCATCCAGTGAAGGTGTCAACCATTACTAGGAGATACTTATATCCCTGAAGTCCAGGTTTTCCCATCTCGGTAAAATCAATCTCCAAATGTTCTTCAGGCATGGTTCCACAGTACTAAGCAATCTCAAATGGCTTAAGTTGCTTTGGGTTCACCAATTGACATTGGGGACATCTGGAGCTTTCAGATTGAGCAAGTTTGGTTAAATGAGGAATGAAGAAATAGTCCCAGAAAAGGGCAGTTAGCTTTGTTCCTTCAAAGTGAGTGGATTTGTGGGCCTGGTGAATAAGCTCACATCCCAGTATTTCTGGTAGGAGGATGCATTTGTCAGGTAGCTGATACCAGCCTCCATGAATGTTGGGTTTTGTCTGGAGTTGGGTACCAGATGTAGGTCTTTTCTAGTGTAAACAGGTTCTGACAAGGTTGGAGGGACCAACAACAATGTCAGGATTGGCTCAGTCCCCACTGATTTTAGGGCCACCTTCTGGGCTGTAGCATCAGCTAGGCTATTCCCCCATATAACAGGATCATCTCCCAATTGATGGGCCTTACAGTGGATGATAACTACTTGTATTGGCATCCAAATAGTGGTCAGCAAATTTAGAATCTTGGGAGCAGTTTTGATCTTTTGACCCCCAGAAGTCAATAGGCCTCTCTCCTGATAAATGGCCCCATGAACATGAGCAGTGGCAAAGAAATATCTACTGTCAGTGCAAATATTAATGTCTTTTCCCTCAGACAACTTGAAGGCCTCAGTGAGAGCAATGAGCTCAGCTCATTGGGTGGAGGTGCCTGGTTCTAAGTCTTGCTCCCACAAGACTTGGGTATCTGTGGTCACTGCAGCTCCTGATACCCACTTACCTTGATGGATGAAGCTGCTTCTGTTGGAGAAGTATGATGGGAACCTAGGCAGGGGCTGATCCATCAGGTCAGGTTGGAGCCCCGTGAGGTGGTCAATAACCTCAACGCAGTCATGGAGGGGTAAAGATGGGTCATCATCAGGCAGCAGAGTAGCAGGGTTTAAAGTGGCTGTTTCATTAAAACTGATGGTTGTTGGGTCCAGAGCAGAGCCTGGTAGTACATAACTCGGGAGTTGGACAGTTTTTGATCTGGTGGGGCTTTAATGAGGCATTGATCTGGTGGGGCTTTAATGAGGGACTCCAAGGAATATGAGGAGACAATCAGTAGTTTTTGCCCAAAGAGTTTGGGGTCTCTTTTACCAAGATGTCACTGAGGCAATCACTCACAAACAAGGTGGCCATCCGGCTGCCACATTGTCCAGTCTCTTGGAGAGATAGGCAATAGACCTCTGCCATTGCCCCAAGCTCTGGGTCAAAACTCCTTTGGCTAGTTCCCACTTTTCATCCATGTAGAGGGAAAAAGGCTTTTGGAGGTCAGGAAGAGCCAGGGCAGGAGCCTCAGTTAGGGCTAGTTTCAGCTGTTTGAAAGCCTGCCCTGAGAATCTGTCCATTCTAGAGAATCATGGGTGGTCCCCCTCAAGGAGTCATAGGGCAGCTGGGCTATCTCAGCAAAGTTAACTATCCAAAGTCTACAATATTCCACAGCTCCCAGGAATTCCCTAACCTGCCTTTTAGTGGCAGTGGTCAGAATATGCATGATGGCCTGCACTCACTGGGGGGAAAGAGTCTGTTTTCCCTCACGAATCTGGTAGCCTAAGTAAGTCACAAGTTGTTGGCACAATTGAGCCTTCTTAGCAGACACCTTATAGCCCAATTTATCCATGGCTCATAAAAGATCCTGGGTAGCACTCGCACAATGTTCATATAAGTCTGCTGCCAGCAAAGGTCATCAACGTACTGTAAGAGAGTCACCTCCCTTAGGTCTTGCACTGGCCAATAATCTTGTGTCCCAGGTTTTTGGACTGGCAACAAGGGGGTATTCCAAAGGGAGGTGCGAGATCTCAGGATGCCAAAGTTTTTTAACTTCAATAAATCTTTTGCTGTGCCCTGGCAGGCCTGTAAGCCAATGGGGTATTGTCTGAGTCAAATAGGGGTGGCTTGAGGCAAAAATTCAATTACCAATGGAATCTGGTTTATGGCCAGGCCAGGGGGGTTGTGTTTTGCCCACGCCCCAGGAACCTCTTGGATTAATCATCGGAGCAGTTCACTATCATTAGTCATTGCCAGGTCTTTTAACAACAAACGTCCTTCTCCCTCTGGATATAGGGCTTAGACTCAGGTGCTGAGGGGCTCGTGAGAGCCACTGTCTACCTGCACAGCTGGGGTGGTGGATTCGAAGCTGAGATGAATTTTAAGTTTGTGTAAGAGGTATCAGCCCAGCAGTGGATCAGGGCACTCGGGAACCCACAGGAACCATGGCAGATAGTCTTTTTCCCTGGTTTAGCAAATGGGGCTTCAAGCTTTGGATAAGTTTTTGCAGTTCTGGTGGCTCCCAGTACTTTTAGATTTTCCCCAGTAGGAGTCCCTAGGGGCTGGGTGAGGACTGAATGATCTGCTCCAGAATCCACCAGGTAATTAATTGGTTGTGCCTCCCACATTGAGAATTAGTCTAGGCTTGGGGGGGGCATATGAGCCCTGACTTCCTCAATCATGGGTCAGCAGAGCCTTTGCATCCTTCTCTATCTCAGCCTTGAGCTTAAGGCAATCCTTTCACCAATGTCCCATTTCCTTACAGTAAGCACACTGATTTTTGTCTAGAGGTGGGCAAGGCATTTTGTCAGACTTAGTGACTTTTTCATTTAGAATTTCTAATACCTTAGTCAGCTTTTGGTCTTTTGGATCTTCCCAGGGGTCAAACATCCTCTGAGCTATTTCTAACAACTGACTAAGAGGCATTCTCTAGAACCCTTCAAGCTTCTGTAATTTTCATTTAACATCTGGCTCCAACTGAGTCACAAAGGTGACATTAATAGCCCGTGCATTTTCTGGGGCTACCGGATCTATGGGAGTATAAATGCAATAAGCCTCTTTTGATCTTTCCAGGAAACCTAAGGGGGACTCATTAGCCAATTGTCTTACTTCTGAAACCTTGGACAAATTGGTGGGTTTTCTGGGCAACACCCTTAAGGGTTTTTAAGAACAACTGGTGATACCAATCAAGAGCCTCCTTACCTTCAGCTGTATTAGGCTTCCAGTGAGGACACAATAAAGGAAAAACATGGTTCTGGCATTCTGGGTTGGGGGATGGGTTTCCAACAGGATCGAGCACCGCTTTTCCCGCCCAAGGTGAGAATGTGTTTCCTTTATTTTGCTGTAAACAGAACCTGCAAAATCTGCTGGCAGTTGTCCTAAGTGGGGCGATGAGTGGAGAAGATAGATTCCAAAAGGGAAATAAGGCCCAGAGGGCCCACAGAGAAAGGGGGATGTTGCTTCTCATCAGGAAGAATTGGACCTGGATCAGGTTTTGGTTTCGCTTTGAGAGCCTCTGAGAAGGGAGGAATTCCAAGTTGGTGATCTGAGGTCAATCAAAAAATATGTTTAAAGTTGTAGATACAACAAAAACCACAAACGATAGTGCTTGGTCCAAGTTTTAGAAGTGATCACTTAAGAATGAAAACACAAAAACAGGCACCACAAAGGACAGGACAAACACTGAACACACACACACGGAGGTTTTTCAGTCCATGGTCCAGCAACCTAAAGGGGAACAATTTTCATTATAACTCTTAAATCCTAAAGACAGCATAAGACCTGAAAAAGAAAGCAAGGATTCAAACTGGCAAGCTGCCCCAGATTACAAAGACAGAATGCCAAGTCAAACGGGTAAAAACCCCAAACTACAAATGGGCGGAAAGCCACAAATTACAAATGGGTGAAAAGCCCCAAACTACAAATGGGCTAAAAGCCCAAAATTACCTAGGGCATCCTGCTCTGGTGCAGAAGGAACACTAGGCTTGTCTGCAATTACAAATATGCACACCCCAAACAAAATACTTACAGATTGTTGGCCAATTGGTGAAAAATAATTGGGGGGGGTCCTTGCTTCAATCCCGGGTGGGCCCCTCAATGCTGTACCGCAAAAAAGAGACAACATCCAAAAGAGAAAAGAAAAGTGAGCACTTTACTTAGGCTGGTACCCAGTGGCACAGACACATTGCAATTGTGGAGCTGTGCAACTAGGTTAGGTTCCTGAAGAGGTCATAAAGGGAGAGAGTGCAGAGCCAGGATGGGAGGGGCCTGAGAGGTGAAAAAGACTTTTGTTGCCTTATTTGCACAAATTTATAGAGACATCTGGCTTTACAGGAGATTTACAGCTCTTGGTCATTTCACTGCAATTTCACAGAGTTCAAAGGCTGAAGCTTTGCCAAAAATGGGGTTTTGCCTAGCTCCTGGAGTTTTACAGAGAACAAAGACTGAAATTAGGGACAAAGGAAATGGTGCATACTGAACAGGATGGTGGTGGTTTGGTTAGAGTACAACAGTTATCAATCTATATACTCGTTTTTGTGTCAGCACCATTGAAACTGTAGTTTATGTTTCTTTGGTGCTTTATAGTGTGTTTTGAAATGGGAACTTTAAGTCATCTATTTTTAGTTTTATTAAGTGTATATTTTGACTATTTTACTCTTTTTCATTTTCATATGCACTGTGGAATCCATTTTCCAAATTCTAAAAGAATCCTTGTAGTGTTTTGCCTGAAATTGCATTGACTCTATCGGTCAAAATGGAGAGAATTTTCCTCCAATATATGAACATGAAATATCACTCTGTTTGTTGAGATCTTTAAATAGTTTATTTAATGTTTTATGGTTTTCAGCATGCAATTTTCATGTTTTTGTTAAATAAATTAAGAGGCATTTTATGCTCTTTGTTGTTTTTGCTTGGATAATTGTGTTTTCAATTTTATCTTAAAATAACTTGATCAACAGTAAGGCTTATCCTCAATATTTATGGATTCTGTATTTCTGAATTTTCTTCTCTTCTAAAATTTACTAGCAAACAAATAAATTTAGGGTGTTCTGTGTTCATTTGCATACCTGTACATTGTCAATAAATGTAAGTGTCCAATGCAGTGATTCCAAGTTGAGGGTAAATAAGGACACAGATGCTTAAAAAGACTGAAGGAAAATAATATTTATTCTGTATGTCAGAGGGAGGATGATTTCTCTTGCTTATTGGCTTTGCAGAAAGTTTTAGGCCATATCTATTACTGGTATCTGCTTTCTTGTCATCAGGGTGGATGTTAAGGATGTTAAGGATCAATGAGGTGAACATCATTTGATATGATTTACAGTCATTGATTCAGCCAAACATAACCATAATTGTTCTTTAGCCTTTGGTTTCCAAAACTGACAGCACTACATATAATACATTTCATGTGTCCCTATTTGATAAGTAATCTCAATGGGTGGTAATGCTGGATAACTGGTCTCTTGGTTTTTGTTGGTTTATTATATATACCACACTAATAGCAAAAAAATGATTTCAATCTGGCAGGCATTATTGATTTTTATAAATATTTGTGCAGCTTTTACCTTGAGTCAGATTGACAGGAGATGGTCCTAATCTTTCTTCTTTTTACAACAAGTTCAGTAAATAGAGAAAAAGGTTTTAATTTGGTTCACAGGTTAGGAGTCTCCAGGTTATTAAAGTGCTGCACTATTGTTTTCGACCTGTGGTACACCAACACATAATGGCAGGAACATGTAGTAAAGCAAAGTCATTCTCTTCATAAACAATAAACAAAAAGGGAGGAAGAGACTAGAATACCACAATTCCCCTGCAGTACATGGCCTTAATAACAGACTGATCTTGCACAGAGTCCCACATTATAAACACTCTTAAAGGAATCACTCTAAGTACCAAGACATTGACACATTCACCCCTGGGAGACACTCAGCATCCAAACCACATCAACCCAGCAACTTGAGAGAAGAGTTGCCTTGAGCCTCCCTTAGCTGCTACTATCGTTGGAACTCAGGGGCCAAGACCAGTTTGTTTAAAAGCAAGACACTGAGATGCATGAATTTCACATGTGTCTTGTAAAATTTCACCCTGAAACACTTGTTAATATTTTTAAAGCAAATGCTATGAAAGGGACTAATCTTTCAAAAATATTCTCACCACTGGATGACCTGGTATTTATTTTGGCACTGTGACCTTGCAGAGAACTGTGTTGACTGGAGTGAGAGCAGTAATGCAAAACATCACCTGCTTTCTCTTGGTCAAGAGTTAGTGAAGACAGGCTTAGTACATGTCACACTGCCCGGCTTCCCCAAGAAGCTGCTCATCTATTTCCCTCTATGTAACTGGAAGCTGGAAGATAGGAATCCTGGAGTCAGACCAGCTTCATCTGGTTTCAGTCAGTAATCACTGGGTTTTTGATTTATTGTGGTTGATGGTAACTTTCTCTGTTTTCTAATACTTGCAAACATTTTGTTTGTTAAGTAAAACTAAGGTCTCATTGACTTTAAACATACAGAGGTCATGTTGGAACTTAGGGTGCTGAGCCAACCAGCAAGCACCCCCTGCTGCCCTGGTAAGTGACTGTCGTCTGGCAAGCCGCGGCCACCCCAGGGTGGGGAAATAAGAAGCAACAGCGTTTCCTGAGATCCGTGCCATGTTGGAACTTAGGGCGCTGAGCCAACCAGCAACCAGCCTGCTGCCTACCAGGGCCCGGGTTTAGAATCAAACATACCATACCCCCCCCCCCCCCCGCCGTTGACAATTGGGATCCAGAGATCTGGGTATCTCTTGGGAGGTTACCACATTTGGTACAGCAAGTGGGGAGAGTTTCCTTCTACTATCTCTGAAGGCAGATATTTTTATCACCATTTAGCTTTGTCCTGATTGACGGTGTTGCTCTATTCAATATTCTGTTTTGATGTGTTCTATAATGTTATGCATTTCTTTTTGATTTTGCTGTACCTAATAGGAGAACAACTATTGTGAAGATAACGAGATACACAATGGTGCCTATTACTGGTTGTCCTGGTGACCTGCTGTGATGTTCTATGCCAATTTCACTACACTGTCTCAAGTGGCTTTATTCCATCCTATTTTGTTGTATATTACTACCTCCAAGTTAATAAAAATTAAATAAAAATAAAACAATAGAAGATAAGAAAAAAATAAAAATGTGAAAGTAAACATACAGAAAATTATATTTCCTTACATGATTTAATTATTCCTTCACATCTAATGAAAACTCAATTATCCAGGGCTCTGGTAGTTTCTACATGTTCATAACTCATAGAAATATTTGAACAAGATGTTAAGTAGAACACTTTCCTAAGTGTTATTTTGTCAGTTACCTGAAATCTTATCCTCAAAAAATGTTTCTAAATTGCAATCATTTTACTCATTTCATAGTCTAAAGTCAATCTAACTTAGGCATATAGCCATTGATTGTATTTTGGGGAGATTGTATCCCTTTATACTAGAACATGGGATTCCTTGCCTGTTCTACAATGGCAACGCAAGTATTAAATGACTCCAACTCTGAAGAAGACACTGAGATGACTGTGCTACTTGAGAGATGGACACAGCGTTGGTTTTAGGACCAAGATAGTTGACAGACAAACTTACCTACACTGAAGCCAGTTCACTGATTAGTGAAGATTCCCAGATTTCATGCATGTTCCACACTTACCTCTCTCATCATTTGCATTTCTTCATAGCATTTACAATTTGATTCAAAGACAATTTTCTCAGTGGAGACAACTTCTCCCTATCTGAACAAAACTACTCCACTCTATTACTTTACAAAACTATTGGTTTCCCTGCCTGACAATGATCACAAGCTGAATTATCTTATTATATCAGATTATATGAAATTAGATTGAAGTGATCAACCACATTACTGAGATTGTTACATACTTGTAGTAAAGCAGCCACAGCACCCTCTCCCACATAACAACTCACACAGAGAAAGAGGGAAAAACTCAATTAAACAGGAAAAAAAGACTCTCCAAAAATGCTTGAGTTATGTTTGGAAATTTTCTTCAAACCTCAAATCCCTCTGTGTGAGTTAAAGGCAGATGTCTCTTTTGAGCACCAATTTAAGGTTTTCTGAGATGATTTGCACCTTCACTCATTGTGCAATGGTCCAGGATGCTCAAAGAATCTTTAAAGGCAGCTTCTCAAGGCTGTTGAGGAGCAGCCTGCAGGTCTAGTTCTTACAGATGGGGTGTAGGGTTTTCTGACTGTGGTTACTGCTGCTCTGGGTTCTCAGTATTTGAGAAGATGCTGAGCATTGGACAGTCTAATTATGGCTCTTGTGGTCAGGGTTTTCAAGGAGAACAATACAATACAGGAAACATAATTTTTGTATTATTTTATGTTAGTCACCCAAGGATTCAAATATGAAAGAAAGAATGCAGGAAATCTGTCCTCATGTGAGAGACCCAAAGAATCTAACTGAGGGCCGGGGTCCTATGCTAATATCTTACATGAGTCCATCTGAAGACTTCAAGCCCATGAAAATGTTCCTCACAAGTCCAACTGGAGGCCTAGAGCCCATAACAATGACTCATGTAAGTCTGCTTCATGGAAGTGTGCTGGGAAGGCCCAAAATTGAGCAGTGGAAGCTAGAAGCTCTATGCCAGTTGTATGAAGGATTTATACCAGTAGGCTGAGATTTTTGCACTAGAGGCATAAAGCCGTGCTCAAAGTAAGTACCTGAGTCCTCCAAAAAAACACTAAAACCACCCTCAGTGACAGTGAAGTCCCAAGCTCCTCTGACAATAAGAATATCCAAATTTGTATCAGGAAGCCAGTGTGACAAGCTTGTCCTAGAGACTGAACAGCACACCACCTTCCACTCCAGAGCCAGGAAGCAATGCTCAGAGTAAGAATCAGAGCTCCACCAAGTCAACTGCAGCCACTCTGAGCAACAGCGAAGTCCTGAGCTCCTCTGACGAGAATATCCAAGTTAATATAAGGAAGGAAGCTCAACAAGCTCCACCAGGAGAACCAATGGCAACGAGAGAACCAAAAAAGCCAAAGAGAACCGAGTACACAGCACTTCCTCATCTTCAGTTCTCTTCTTTATGTTGGAAACAATCCCCAAGTGGTCTGTCCACACTCAGCACCATGATTCAATTCACCTTGTAGTACAAGATGACCACCACTTGTCAACCCACCACAGTGGCCATTATTATTTTCTGTGCATCTAGGTTCTTGGTTTCTTGAAGAAGTGCAAAGAGACACTTTCCAGAATAAGGAGATTTTGTTTTATTTTATTGAATTACATCCCATTTTTCCAGTATTTTAGTACAAGTGTGCAGTACATGGAGCTCACATTCATCATAGGAAATAAGTTCATGTATTTAACATATCTCAATTCTTTTCATTTCCATTTCCTGTCCCAGAAGACTCTCCCTCCATCTCAGAGGCACTTTCCTCATTTTCTTTATTATTGTTATTACTTTTTAGGTCATGTTTGCCACATGTCATGATTGCATTCAGTGTCTATGTACATGTCAAATCTTTTTATGTGCCTTTACCTCCCCCTGTCCTCTCCCTGGGTCTCATCTGCAAAAATCTATCTCCCTAATTCCTTTAATCAATCTTTTATTTTTCTATTTATCTGAAATTGTGTTACTCAACTGAGAGAAATCACATGGTATTTAAACTTGTGTGTCTGTTTGTCTCATTTACCAGTATGTTTTCCATGCTCAGCTTCTCAGTTTTAATCTCTCTCAGAACACAAGAACACTTGAAATCAATGTAAGAGACATAAATTTCAAAGCAAGACAATCAAAGATCTTCACTATCTATCACATTGTCTCCTGTTTTCTTCCAAATAGTTGTTCATATCTTCACATACAGAGAATTCACATGAAACAACATAGTATAGAACTGATCTGAACAGGATGAGGAAGGCGTTTTAGGTCTTCAAGACCAGACAATAAGGAAGCCAACAATGGCTGTCATAGTGTCTCTCATTCTCTTCAAAATAGCTGTCCATACCTTCATGTATGTTGAACTGAAACAAAATAACAGGCTAAAATCACTCTTAACAAAGAATAATAGTGTTGCTGGATTTCACTTCATGATGCTATGGAATCAGCACTGGATACCTTAGCATCTCTTTTACTTTAAAGTAGTTGTTCATTTCATCATACAATATATAATCAGTTCTCATAAACTGTTTATAGGTTCTATGTATGCATGAGTCTCTATATGCATTTCTATCCTTTCTGTATTAGAGGGAAAAACAAAACATAGCAAGACAAAACAAAAAATTACTATAAAAACATGAAAAGAAAAAGTCATACAAAACCACAGTACAAGGTGATCTATAATGGTTACTGTGCTGTCTCTTGTTATCTTCAATAGAATTGTCCATATTATCAGGCATAGTATAATTGAATATAGCAGTACATAGCAATGTTAATAAAAACAAAACATTGTAGACAGTGTAAAATTTCAAAAGCAGATAATAATCAAACCAGGGTGGGTATCCTAGTGAATTTCGTCATCTTTAGTGTAGTTGCCTATACTATCAGACTTGACACTATCAATCATAACAGATTTGAATATAATCTGTCAATACAAAACAGCAATCTAACAAGCCAGATTCAATTAAGATCAGTCATGATAAAACAGTGTAAGTTATACAGGGCTTCAGATTAAGATACTAGGAAAGTAAGGATGATTACCATGCTATATCCTGCTATTTTTGGGATAGCTGTCTGTGCCCTCAAATCTAGTACAAGTAGACAAACTGGAACACAATATAATCCATCTAAACCAATATGTGTGAATAATGCGTATTTTAAATCCTGATACACTATTAACAATATCCTCTGCCTTCTTTTTTTGGACTATTCCTCCCCTTCCACTCCCACAGGGTGCTGCGCATTTTGGGTCCCACAAAACCCCTCAGGTTTTAGATTGGGGGTGTAATCTGCTATTTACCTAAGTGGTTCTGAACCTTCTCACTCCTGGACTTGATCTCATGTTGTATTCCTTTACCTACAAAAGCTTCAAGGTTTTCCTTTGTTATAGCTGGGTAGTTCTCTACTGGACATAAGTATCCTGTATTTGCAACCTATGTGCAGGTGCTGGTCAAGTTGTTCTTATTTCTCTTTGGTTCCCTCTCACATAGAGCATTGTTTCCTCATATTTGATTTTCATTCCATAAACCCTTTTTCAAGTTAATTATATTTCTATACAGAGCATCTCGGTGGATCCTACTTCCTGATCTCCTCTGCCTGTGTTTCCTTTTTCTTTATTTTTTTAGTGTATCTAGGCCATCTATATTACAGATTATAGCCAACCTTCTCTGCCTCATTTCTGCTATTCTATTTTCTGCGATTGGCTGTCTACTTTTCTCCTTCATTCCACTGTCTGCCCTGTTCATTGAGGCCTCTCTGCCACTGTTCCTGAAATCCTGGTATTATTTTTCTCTCTTTCTCTAAAATGTCCTTCAGTATTCTCTGTAGGGTTGGTACATTGTAGATTGGTGGTCCCAAATTCTCGCAGTTCCTCTTTGTCATGGAAGCATCTTATATCTCCATTAATTTCTAGAGACAGTTTTGCAGGGTACATCAATCTGAGCTGGAGGTTATTTTCTTTCAGGGCTTGAACTACTTCGCTCCAACTCTTCTTAATTTGATGGTCTGTGTGGAGAAGTTTGCTGTGATCTTGATGGGTTTTCTTTTATAGGTTATCTATTTCTTTTCTCTGACAGCTTTTAATATTCTGTTCTTATACTGAAACTCTGGGATCTCGATTATTATATGTCTGGGTTAGCTCTGGGTTATAAGTGGCTGGAGTTCTGTATGCCTCACACATCTGAATATCATTTCCTTTTCCTATGCTTGGGAAATTTTCCTTGATTATTTCTGTGAATAGCCTTTGTAATTATTTTGCTTTTACTCCTGCTTCTTCGCTCACAATTTTTATTCTTAGGTTATAGAACCTCTTGTCATCTTCTAGCCTTTGTATTGTTACTGCCTGTTTCCTTGTTATTTTTAAGAGATCTTTCCTTTCATGATCACACATTGAAACCTGTCTTCAAGTATTGAGAGTCTATCCTTAGTTTCTCTCAAACAGTTTTGCCAGCTTTCAATGGAGTTTTAAATTTCCAGGTAATCTCTTTGAATCTGCCTCATGTATTCTAGGTTTTCTTTATATTCTTCATCAAATGTTTCTTTCCTTTTTTGTGTGCTCTTCTATTCTTCTGTCTGTGCCTTCTTGAGAGGTGCTTAGCATTTTTTTTATTAATCTACTTACATCTTGCTTTATTTGTATTAATATTTCAGTTTTGAGCTCATCTACAAGGTCCTGAAGATATCACTTTATGTCCACTGATGCCATGTTTGATATTGCATGTTTGCTGCCCTCAGTCTCTTTTGTATTTACCTCTGCTGGATCAATATTCTAAGGGTTTGGGGCTGGGGGCTTTTCTTATTTTGTTCTCTTGTCATGGTTTTGGTTTCTTCCATACAGGTGTATAGTGGAGGTCCCAGCTCCTTTCCTTGTTGGTTCTTCTGAAGTGTACTAGCTAGGGATTTATGCCCTCTCCAGTTTGCAGTTGATAACTGAGGTGCAAGCAGGGGTGATGTATGGTGGCCCCTCCCCTCTGGGCCAGTAAACCTCAGGGAGCCTTCACTATGTTAGTGTGTGCTTTGTGTAGGGAATCAGTTTGGTACCACTTATTGAGTCCCAGCCGTGGGTGTGACACAGGTCAAGCAGATCCCACCAATCTGCTATGGGAAGGAAGCAACCAACTGAAGTCACTGCTGTTCCTAGTTCAGGCCTGTCCTGCCCAATTCTAAGGTGTCATCCATTTGGTCACCCCTTTCCCGTGGGAAGGTCTTATTCCCAGCACTCACTTCTGGTTAATGCAGATCCCTCGCTAGCTCCATTCTCTGTTGCGCTCACCAACCTCTGACTTCAGCATGGCTGTGGTGCAATTTCAGGCTGCTCTGGTGAGTCGCAGCAGCCTGATTGGGCTGCTCTGGTGAGTCATGGCAGCAGTACTTCCACTGAGAGAACCGTGGCTGCTAATCTTAGTTGCTCCAATGTTAGCCCTGGGGCTGTGTGTTTGACCAGCATTTCCCTTTAGTTTCTCCCTTGGTCAAGAGGATCCATCTCCCTCTGTCTGGACCGCTTCAGAATGTTTTATTCCAGCATCTCAGTTGTCTTTCTCAGGGAGGTTCTGAGAAACACTTCTACTTCTGGCAAGTGACCTGCAAAAGATTCCTTTGCTTCTGGTTTTGGAAATTCATCATTTGGAGGTGAATTTGCTGACTTCAGCACATTGTCAAAAGACAACAATGAAGATCCTTTGAGTTCTATCAGCTACATGGAGTTCTATCAGCTACATGGAGTTCTATCAGCACCGTGGCCATCCCAAAAAATAGGTTTGAGGAAACAGGGGTCAAGAATGAAGACATACCCACAGCACTACAATCAAAGACTGGGACTCCAAACATCTGGGAAAAGAACCTTCAACCAATTGGATTCTCCTGATCCCTTTAGAGTGAAACATTCCCTTAAGCCTCTGCCAGGCAGTTATAGCCCCTGCCTATCCTGATATGTTTTATGATCCATTCATTGCATCCACTCCTATTACTGCCTATAAAGATGATCCAAGGAATTTTGCTAA
>PVJX010013846.1:0-46410 GCA_004027295.1 Dolichotis patagonum
GGGTTTTTCTTCATAAGTTTTAAATTACATTTTCAATTTTGTTGACTGCTATTGGGTTATTCAGAATTTTTATATCTTTTTGGTTCAGCTTTGGCAATTCATATGTATCCAGGAATCTGTCCATGTCTTCTGTTTTCTATCCTATGAGAGTAAAGATTTTTAGTAGATATTGGTAATCTTCTGAATTTTCACAGGATTTCTAGTGATTTCACCCTTTTCATCCCTCAATTCATAAATTTGAGTATTTTCTTTCTTTTTTTTTTATAAAGTTGGCTAAGGGCTTATCAATTTTATCTATTCTTTCAAAGAACCAACTCTTTGATTTATTAATTCTTTGTTTTGCTTCCTTGGTCTCCATCATGTTGATTTCTGCTCTGATCTTTATAATTTCCTCCCTTTTATGGGTTTTGGATTTGTCTTGCTCTCCTTTTTCTAGAAGCTTGAGGTGTAACAGTTGTTTATTTGTGCCTCTGCTGTTTTCCTGATAGAGAAGTCACTGCTATAAATTTCCCTCTTAAGACTGCTTTCATCATATCCCATGAGTTCTTATATGTTGTATCTGCATTCTCCTTTAGTGGTAGACATTTTTTAATTTCTTCTTTTATTTCATCTGTGACCCATTGGCTGTTTAGGAGAGTGTTATTTAATTTCCATGTTTTTATGGAGTTTTTGCAGTTTCTTTTGCCATTCATTTTCAATTTTATTGCACTGTGGTCAGATAATATGCGTGGGATAATTTCAGTTCCTTTGCATTTACTTAATCATGTTCTGTTGGGCTAGTTTAAGGATTTTAGAGAATACCCAATGTGCAGCTGAGACAAATGTGTTTTCTGAGGATGTTGTGTGGGATACTCTGTAAACATCTACTAAGTCATTTGTTCATAAGTTTGATTCAGTTCTGGCATTTCTTTGTTAATTTTTTTGTACAGTTTATCTTTTTTGACAGTGGGGTATTGAGGTCTCCCATTTCAAATGTGTTTATTTGATTTTTCATGTCTATTGATAATTGTCTTATACAGTGGGGTACTCCCATATTTGGTGTGTACATATTATAATTATTGTCTCTTCTTGAAGTTTTACTGTAAAAGTATGTAGTGAACTTGTTTATCTCTTTTGAACATTCTTGGTTTGAAGCTCACATTGTCTGCAAACAGAATATCTACCCCTGCGTTTTTTCTGGGTTCCCTTTGCATGGAAGATTGTTTTCCATCTTTTGACTTTCCATCTACAAATTTTTTTGAGTTAAATGTGTTTCTTGTATACTGCATATTGTTGGATCTTGTTTCTTGATTCATCCCACTAGTCTGTTTTTCTGTTTGGTGAATTGAGACCATTTACATTGTTGGTTATAACTGATATATATTGGCTTGTCTTTGTCATTTTGGAAATTCTTTGTTTCTATCATTTTTCTAAGCTCATCTATTGTTTTATCTGTGTGTTCTCTAATATCTTTGATTTTAAGCATCATTTCTTTTTGTACCTGAGAAATTATTTTCTCTATTCCCCTTTTCACTTGTTTTTTTTACTTTTATTGTTATCATTTTAGAAAATTCCAATGTTCAACTTCCAATCTCATCCATCTCATTGAGTTTTGGACTTGTTCTGAGTGGGCTGGGGGCCTGGCGTTGCATTTTGTTTCTGTGTTTTTCATTTTATACTTTCTTTCTTTTCTTTTGGTTTCTGTGTTGATGCTTGCTGATTTCATAGCTCTCTATATTTAGGCTTCTCAGTAGTAGTGAGGTTTCCCTAGGAGGTATCTGTTCCTCAGGGATGTCCTCTAGATAAGAAGTGCTTCTTTATAGCTATCCCAAAAACCTACCTTCCCAATTTACACAGCATATAAAATTATTATTTGGCCTAGCTCTTAATCCTTTGGTACTGGAATGTGGTGAAGATTATGACCCCATAAATCACAGTATTATAATACAAGAGAGAAAAACTCTTTAACTGACTAAAGTAGTACAGTTAATAATAACAATAATTTGAAGTATAGTGTAACTACCGACAACTATGGTAACCATTAACTGCTACCTCCATCCACAAGAGAAAACTCTGATTATATAAGAAAATCAAACATATACTGTGCACTTGTATTCAATGACTTTCCTCTTATTGGAGTGATTTTACCCTTCTGTGGGAGACAAGAGGGGGGTTAAGATGGGTAAGGGACAGGCTAATGTGAATAGTGAGGTCAGACACAATACAGTCAAGGTTGGAGGTCAAAGGATAATCGCCCAAGTTTTGGGAAACTGAAGGACACATGAGAGAAAGAATGAAATAGAATGCAAAGGAATAATCAGAAAGGGCAGAGACAATGATTGCTCACTTGAAAGTTTAAATTCAAGAAGTAGTTGAAGAAAAAGAGAAAAAGGACAAATAGAAGAAAATAAGAAAGAAACCTAAACAGAAAGAGGGAAGAAATAGAGAGAACAAAAAATAAAAAAGAAGAAAGAAAGAAAAAGAAGGCAAGAGAAAGAGAGGAGAGAGAGAGAGAGAAACCAATTACAAAAATAAATACAGATTATAAAACAAAATAAGACAACATCCAACCAGACAGGAAAGGGATAGCCAATAGGACAAACAAGAGGGAATAAAATGCCTAGAACTGTAAATACTTCTGGTGTCTATAGTTCTGTGAGAGTGTCCATGTTAGATCCCCAGAAATGTGCTGGGTGTGGAGCTGATCTTGGCCTCTGGGTGTGGGGCTGGGACTGGCCTTCTGTTGGTACAGTTCTCCAGAGCCCAGCTGCTGGCTCCTGGCTGCTGCTTCAGATGCTTCCACTTTGCAGGTCTCTCTGACTACTCTGCCCTCCAAAGGCGTGTATGGGCCTGTTGTCCTGGATCTTGGGTTTCTGTTTGCTCCACCAGCTAAAGGCGTGTGTCTTTGTACTCCTCTCGTAGGCCCTGCTGTCCAGGGGCAATCTAGAGACTCTAATTTGAAAGGATGATATTTTAAGCATGATTTCAAGTTTTATCAGGTAAACATAGGATATCTGATCCTATGTTTATTCACGTGCCAAATATTTATTGAATATGCACTATGAGTCAGGTATTGTTCTGGTTATAGTGAGTGCCATGCCAATCTAGATAGGTGATTTTTTTTGTCTTAAATTTATGTTTCATTTGGAGGTTTAGATAAGGTATATACAAATAAATCAATAATATAAAGTGGATCTTGAGAGTAAATATTGAAAAAAATTTTAAGGCAATGTTACAGAGTATATGGCAGAAGTCATAGAGTTAGAAAGGGGATAATTTAGTTATCAAACTGAAATTAAATGACTGGGAGAAATCAACAATGGCCTTAAGGCAAGACATGGAATAGAGGTTTGCATCTAAAAATCAAGAAAACTTCAGATCCCCACACTGACATGATTATTGAACTTAATCCCACCTTTATAAGACTTCCATAGTATCACCTCATTTCCCTTCTCTGATTACTTCTCCTATCCTTTCATCTTACCTGCTGTGCTACCTGGCATTCAACAACTTAAAAATCTGCAAATTCAATGTCAATGACCCTACTGTTTTCATTGTTTATCATCTCTTGGTCTGCATCTCTGTTCTTATTGGGAACAGGCTCCATGGTCATATACCCTATACTTCTGGACTTACTCTTTCTCCATTAAATCATCTGGCTAACTTCCAATAGTGGCCAAAGTCAGCTACCTCACTGGTCCTCATCTGTTCCAGCGCTGCTAGGAGCCACCTGAGAAGAATATGTGAAGTCTGACTTCCCTCACATTAAATGAATGGCCACACTTTTCAGGAGCATTTAGGGTACCAGTTACTGCTTCTGTTCTTCTCTCATAGGTTTGCTCTCCCACCCTTTAAAAAGATCATCTCACATTTGCCCTCCTGTCCTCCATTCATCAATATTCCCTCTTCATCCTCTCCTTAAAACCTTCATTCTCAGATGTTGATTTTATCTCACATTTTTGGAGGGAATAGGCAATCCCATAAAAATACTCAAATTTCCACAAAAAAACAAAAACAAAAACTACAAAACATTTGAGGTTACAACACCAACTTTCCTGTTTCAGAAATTGTATTTGCTTCAGTCTCTCCTACTGCTCACTGACTGAGTTACTCCACTCTTGGAATTATACTCTCTTTGTCTTAAAATATCAATCTCTTTCTGGAACATTCTCATCATTACTAACATGCTCTAGGATCTCCCATGTTGAATAACACAGCCACTCAAATTTTTTGCTCCTTTTCAAATTTCTTGGAAGTTGTTCTTATGACTATTTCTCACTTTCTCATTTTCTCCTCCACTTCTCATGGGGCTTCAGTTCTCATCAAACCCTGCAAGTTTTCCTGCCAATGTCATGTATGACCTCTGCAAGGCTGGGTGAGACAGCCCTTTCACTGCCCAAGGCTTTTAGCTCACTTGACTTTTCTGACCACTTCTTTCTTGCCATTCTCTCTTCCCTTGGCCTTGTTTCCTTTCCCTGACTACTTTTCCATTTCCTCTGCTGGTATTTCCTCCTTTGGTTTCACTCTTGATTGATGTCTCTAGCACTCATTTGTGGGCCCTTTTCATCTCTATTTTATCTTCCCCCTTGGTCACACCGTGGATTCCTGAGGCTTTTTTCCTTTACTTATCTACCAGTATCCTGTCTTTTGTGTGTGAGGTTCTGTGATGCAGGACCACTAAGTTTCTGATCCCAGTGTTGGGTATTTGGGTTGTGATTTCTTCTCCTCTATCACAACAATAAGTATCTAACTTACTTAGAAAATTAGGGCACGTCTTGAGACTTCAGACATTCAGTTTTTTTTTTTTAATTATCATTAAAAAAGATTTCTTGTGGTAAATTATTTTACGATTTCAGTACAAGAAAGGTCATTCCTATCACATATAGACAAATGCATTGCTGTTTGTTTTCGTTTCAAACTTCCCGACTCTAAATTTAAAAGTGAACTTGAGTCAATCAGAGTACAAATTCTTCATGTGTGGCCTGCCTTCCTTCTTCCCCTAATTTTGTAGCTGGAAATACCCTAAAAGGAAAAATAGCACCCTTTTAGGCAAAGTGAAGAAATGTATAACCTGCTTCTATAGTATCTGGAACAAATGTACATTTCCCATCACTATACTTCATGGTTTAGAGTGGGCTTTTAAGAAAAATGGCAAAAGAAAATAGAAAATTGTCAAAGCACGTGCACAAAATATAAAAATAGAAGAGAGGGCTGCATGAGAGTGTACTGGGCAAAAAAAGCAAATTGATCTTTTTAATTCTCATGCCAGCTGAATTTTTAGTATCTCTAAGAATGAGTTGGTAAGAATTTTTAAAAAATAGACTTTCTCCATAAAATTTTCCAGGTTCTACAGAATTCAGGTTGCTATTTACTCTCCATCTGTTTGGACAACTGGCTCAGTCTGGAATTCAGCTCACCAGTCCTGAAGATGCTTGACTTGTTTCTTCAAGGAAAATTTCCCTTCACTCACCAACCATATAATTACCACTGTCTTTGCTTAGGGGCGTCCCTGAGGCCAAAGGAGATAAATTCCTTCTCCTTGTACCCCTCCAGACCTGCCCAAATGCCATTTAATATTCTGGAAATTCCTGCAGAGGTATCTATATATGGAAACCATAAACGTATTTTAGAACAGCTATCATTAAAAATCCCTGTAGAATTACGAGGAGGTTCTGGAAGGAAAAGTAAGGACAGTGCTGTGGAAATTAACATTAGAGGAAGGAGAGAGAGCGAATTTAAAAAATTCTGGCTTGAGGTTGGAGACATAATTTGGTTGTAGAGCAGTTGTCTAATATGCTAGAGGCCCTGCGTTCAACCTTGAGCACTACGAAAAAGAAATTCTGGTTTTTATATCATCCTCTGGAAAATACCTTGATTATGCCTATTTTTCAATTGCAGGAGTGAGTTGGAAGGAGGAGAGAAACAGAGTTTTTTTTTTAAGTAGGATCATACAAGATGTGTTTTATTGTCTTAGCAGTAACCCTGCACATCAGTTGAAATTTGTCATTCAGATTTTGTATTTTACAGCCAGCCTGTGATAAGTTATAACCTTTGAGTATACGTAAAAGTTTGTGAAAATATCATAAAATGCTAAAACCCCTTTGTTGCCGCTTTCAAAGACTTTTGCAAAGAGGCAGATGCTACAAGGAAAGAGGTTGTTACACAGCGAAGGTTTAGGGGCTGTGGTAGTAAATTCCTCCACAGAACAAATAGTGCAAAGGTTCATTAGCAGAACATAGTGAATAACGACCAAGCATGGGTAACTAAGTGCTAAAGTAATTAGCATTTTAAAAAGTAAGAAGGGGGAATGACAGTGCATTGGAACTCTTTCCATGCTCTGATCATTTGGTGAAAAGTATTAAACTACTCCTGAGTCAGAGATTTGAATATCCGTAAAAATGGTATTAAAGGAATATGGAATCTTACAAGAAGGGTAAGGTAAATTGGAAGTCATATCTGTTTACTAGTTTCCCTCTTTCCTTTCTTTACAGTTTTTTTTTTCGAGGTATAATTTATATACCATCGTATTCCACTTTTTGAACTATAAAAGTCATTTTTGGTATGTTTACAAAGTTACCATCACCATTTAATTTAGTGCACGGTAAGCACCCTCAAAGAAACTTCAGTAGCAGTTAGCAATCTATCCCTATTATCTCCTCCTCTAGCTCTGGGAGCCATTTATCTACTTCCTGTCTCCATGGATTTGCCTCTTCTGGGCATTTCATAAACATGGAATTATAAAATACATCTTTTGTGATTAGATCTTTTCACTAGACATAATGTTCACTCATGTCATAATCAAATAATATTCAATTGTGTTTATTCATTTTTTGGAATCTATGAGTAATGCTTCCATGAGCCTGCCTGTATGCATTTTTATGTGGATATATATTTTCATTTCTTTCAGGATTTCTGGTTTGTATGGTAACACTGTTTAACATTTTGAGGAACTGCTCAACTGTTTCTCAAGGAGATCGCACAAATTTATACTTCTATCGCCAATGTATTGATTCCAATTTCTCCACATCCACATCAATAATTGCCATTGTCTTTTTAAGCCATCCTAGTGGGTGTGAAGTGATTTCTCATGATGATTTTGATTTCCCTAATGATTAAAAAAATTGAACATCTTTTCATACTTTTATTAGCTATTTTTTTCTGTCTCTCTTTGCCTCCACACATTCACTCCCTGTTTTGCAATGCCTGTTCTCTCTTCGTTTTGGAAATCTAGCACAAAACATGAATAGAAATGACTATATTGAGAGACCACCTCATCAATGTTGATTCTGAAATGTTTAAATGTTAAAACTAATAGCTTTTGTTTAATTTCATATTAAATACTTGATTCAAATTTATGGAATATGATGTATTTATTGAATGTCATACTTAAAGTCAAGTAGAAGATACAAATTAGGTTTATCAGTCAGTGTAAGACAAAGAAGAAATAGGTAAATATCACAGGAAAGATATCAAGAGTTTTTGTTTTGTTTTGTTTGTTCTACAGGAAATTGAACCAGGGGTCTTCAAACTGAGATATAGTTCCAACCTTTTTTAAAAAAACTTTTTTGAGAAAAGTTCTCACAAATTTGCTAAATTGTCCAGGCTAGGCTCAAACTTGTGCTCCTGCCTTAGGTTTCCAGAATTCTGAGATTATAGACAGGCACCACTTCGCCTGGTTTACGAGTGCTATTTATGGGGAAGTGACTTCTTGGATAATATGTATACTCTTTGACACAGCAATCCATTACTAGAAATCTATCTCAAGGAAATAATGACACATTTTCACAAAGGCTAGCTCCAAAAATGTTTGCTTAAATGTTACGCCTGATTATTAAAAAGCAGTTCAGAAAGTAGAGTCATAAATTTGATATTGCTAGATAATGATTATGCATTTACCAAAAGTGATGGACATAGATATCTATTTAGTATGCAAAAATTATGAGAAACCTAACACATAGGGCAGGAAACAAGAGCTAAGGGTCTGCTAAAGGTAGCTAACTCCCCAGCATACTGCCGGACTACAACCTTGGGGAAAGGGTGGATTGGGAGGAATTTCTCTCAGCAGCAAAGATGATACAGAATTCGGTTTAGCCTCTGGGTAAAAAAAAAAAAAAAAAAGAAGAAGACTATTTTGAGAATTTGTAATCAGAGACTATAACTTATGTAGTCTGGGGGCCAAATTCCGTTATCTAAATTCAAGAGCATTCCAAGGTAGGAAATTAACAACGGCAAGGACATAGTCTCTTAAGCAGAAACCTTAGGGCGCTTGGCAGAAAAAAACCCGAAGTCTGCCCTTAGAGGAATGAGCTGGACACGTGGGTGCTCAGATCACCCACAGATTAAATTCTCAGAAGATGAGCACACAATCCACAATTCAAAATCAGTGTATGCTACCTCACATTTTCTCAACAAGATTCCCTTTTTTCAAAAATACAAAAAAGAATCAAATTTATTATCATTTTCATCTTTAACTGTTCTTTCCTCTTTCTTTCCAGCAGCCTAGAAATCCTGCCTTCATTAAAGTATAAAATTGTAGCAAGGGTATGTCAGTGAGGGTTATGTTTAAGTGGAACTAGATGGGTTCTCTTCATGTAGTTATTAAATAATAACATGCCGAAATTAATCTTCAATCAAGCAACACATTTTCATTTGATTTTTAAATTTCCCTATATTTTCTTCATTGTCATTTTGAGATTGATCAAGTACCCCATTGCTTCTTGCATGTACTGCTGCCGTTTATCTTGTTTTTATTCACTGGCATTTCTGATCTGTTTCACAGCACTGTGGTTCTGTAATGCCAGTCAGTGTGCCTGCCTGTGGTTCTTTGGTTTGTAATATCCACTCAGCTTTTTGCTAGTTCCATCTACACTCTCAGTTTCTGTCTATAAATGGTTGCAAGTCCTTTGGGTATTACAGCACATCCTACTTTAACAGGTATTTTCTTTTCAAGAAGTTAATACCATTTCATTCATGTCTTGTAAAAAAATGTAGTTTTATTATTGTTGTGGTAAAAGTATTGCTACTACTTTTGAACTTTTCTTCTCTAGCTAGGTGTCTGCTGGCATATTCAGTGATGATGGTGTAATGTATTTTCATGGGAACTCATTATTTGTTTTCAAGATTTCTCACTGCTTTAGAAACTCCTCTGGCTGGTTATTCTTGTTTTTGTACTTTCATATGCTTTTACATTTCAGTTTAGGTTTAAGCTTAGGGGTGGTGTCCTCTGCAATAACAGTCTTTGAGGTTTCAACAGGGTTGAGTTGTGAGAAACAGACAAACCACTGGTGAGAAAGTGGTTAAGGTCCTGGAAATGATTCACCTGAAAAAAGAAAAGACCCAAGAAAGTCACAAAGGTTGTTCTCAAATACTGCGGTAATGGGAGTCTGGAAAGGTACAAAAGGAAGAAGTTCTAGCTTACATATGCAGGAAAAAAATATCAGAACCATGCAGCAACCAGATGGACAGAACCACAGGTGAAGTTCTTGTCAGTAGGGTTTGAAGAGCTGGAACTTGGACTTTCACTTAGACCTGCAGAATTCATATTCCATAGCAAGAATAAAGACAAGAGTGTGAATTATTACAGACATAGTTCTCTTAAAATTTAATTGATTCAATCATGAAATGAAGATTGGGAGTAAGGTGCCATTATATTTTATGCCCATTTTTGTCCCTAACCCTTAGGAGAAGAGATTTTCTGTGATGGCTCTCATATTCTTTTTATGATTTAAATGTCCTTACTCTTGGGGTCTCATGTGTGACAAACATAAGGCAGAACTTTGGACAAGTAGCTTGTATTTTTCTCTTTACTGTTTGGAACAGTCATTAAAGTATACAAGGTAGGACATAAAAATGATATCTCGTTTCCAAGAAATATAAATTCATCTATAACATATTAATACACACATGGCTCTTTGCTTTTGTCAACTCCTAAAGAAACTTATTGCTTCTAAACTACTGAAAATTTCTCTTAGGAAAAGGAACCATTAAGAAAAAATAAGGAATTAAAATAACAAAGCCCTGATTAGATGTTAGTTGTCCCACAGTCCCATAATGGGGCACTATTGAGTTTTCCAAATTGTCTTTTCCAAGGAGAGAAAGGAAGCCAGTGAGACAAATGCTCACCTAAAAGGCAGTGCTTCAGTGCCTCATAAACAAATTTTTAAAATGTATTTTTCTTCGAACAAAAATAAGAAATCCCCACTAAAAACCTGTATTGATATTTAAATAATCTGATTTCAAAAGTGCCACAATCACCTACTGAATGTTGTCAGCTGAGCTTGACTACTTTGGAAATGTGAGCAAACACAGACAGTTTAAAATCGGCAAGTGGTGTGCAAGGTGAGAAATGCTCTCTGGGCTTTGCATTTGTGAATTCAGAAAGAGTTATAAGAGTCAGAAGATTATTTTTAGGTAATCTTAAGTCTCTAAAGTCCAAGCAACTTGTAGTTCTTTCAAATATAGTTCTTTGCCAGGCATAGTGCTGATTGGCTGTAGCACTTGGGAGGCTGAAGCAGGAGGATTGCTGTGAGTTTGAGGCCAGCGTAGGCTACGCAGTGAGTCCAGGTCAACTTTAACCACATAGCAAGACCCTGTATCAACAAAACAAAACAAAACAAAACAAGTAAACAACAACAAAACAAATACAGTCCTTTGCACCAAGGGTAGCTTGAGGTGCTGTGATATATAATAACCAGACAGATCAGGTGATTTGGAGCAGATGGCAAGCTGAGTTGTTTGACATTGTATATGCAGAGCAAATGACCAGCTTACTGCTAGCATTTTCTTTTAAAATTATTCTTTTGCCATAATTAATGAATTTATAAATATGGTAAATTACATTTAGGTATGTGCTTTCCTTCTTATGTCTATTTTCTTTATAATAAAATACCTGTTCCATAAGAGAGAATTTTTTGAAAAGAAAGAGGAAAAATGAACATATTACATAGAATGTGGGGCTGGGGATTTAGCTCAGTGGCTTAAGTGCTTGCCTGGTAAGCGCAAGGTCGTGAGTTCAATCCCCAGTACCAAAAAAAAAAAAAAAAAAAAAGTTATACATAGAATGTGCTTTCATTGGCACACATTTCTTAGAGAAGCGAGACGTGTACTGCAGCCGTGTCTTTACTTGCTGACAAAATTACTCACCTGATCACGAATCCATCTTTACTTATTGGCAAAATCAGCCATCTGATGATGGACAGGTTGGGGGAATACATAGTACCTTCCATTAGGAGGAAGGAGCCAATGAAAATTCACCATCTTGAGAGAGAGTATGGAGATTTCCTAAGTCCCATACCCAAGATATAAAATATCACATTGACTAAGTCCTCATTCATATCTTACATGACACAGAGTGGCCCTAAGTGGTAAGAAGGTAAGGTCAAAGGGTGACTCAACTGGTCAATAAACTCTTCAGTGAATCAATGGAGTAGGCGGATTTGATGAGTGGAACTAACAGAATCTGATCTGGTTGGTTGAAGCATGATCTGGGCTTTGCAGAGGATGTTGGGGAGCTCACAGAATCACTGGGAGATCTAGAGAGCCAGGAACTAGCCCTTATCCCAGTGCTCTCACAGAAAGCCCATGGCCAGGGCTGCTCCGTGCTGTGTGAAGTTCAAGGTGACGACACTTCTGTCTGGACCTTGGAAATTATGCTACCTACTGTTTCGAAGAGCCAGCACCTCTCCTGTCTTTCTTGACCTAGATGAATAAGTCAGATCCTTCAGTTGTCTCCTTGTGAGCTGAAATGTTGTGTGAGCACATCTGGTTCATGCATCGCCTGCGTCTATGCCTCAAGTCTAGCTGGGAAATTTCAATCTGACTTTCACCTTAGGGAGGAGATCATTTAATGCAAGAGTTCCTAAAAATACAGAAAGGATATTTAGAAGATAATGAGAAACCATAAATAGAACAGAGGTCCTCTCCAATCTAAACAGAACAAAACTATCCAAAGAAGGTGAAAGGGAGGCTAGCCAAACAAAACAAAGCAAGAAAACCATTCTTAGGCAATATTAAGTTGTTCAAAGCTCATGAAAAAAGCCACTTGCTGTAATTTTAGGGATTGTTATTTATGCTGGGGTTGTAGTAATAGTTAATGTTTACCAAGAACTGCAGTAAATCCTTTCTATATATCACTTGCAGGATCTTTCCCCCGATTAGGTTGTAGTTATACTTTCTATTCTAAATTTATAGAACCCCTGCCAAGGTCATGCATCTGAACTGGACTCAAACCTAACTTCTCTGACCTCACATGCAGTAATCTCAACCACCACACCAACTGGAGACCATTTGCTATGACGTGAACTGTTCACTCTTATGTGTCCTTGCCCTAAGATAGCTTGGATAGAAGTACAGCGATATAAGTAGTGTTATTAACATTTGCAAGCTTTCTTTTTAACCATGAATATTTTAAAGGTCACATACTAAGTCTTTTCTAGCGGGACACTTCTCCCATGCACTTATGCAGGGTCCACTCCTTTCCCATCTCACACCTTGCCTGGAATAACTTTGGTGAGGAGAAATGCAGCCACATTTGTTGTGCTCTGCATCTGTTTGTTGAAATTCTGTCCTCATTTGGGGTACATATTAAGTCTCAGCTCCTCCCAGAATCCTTTCTGCTCCTCCCAGAATCCTTTCTGCTCCTCTCAGCTTTGGCAGACCTTATGGAAATATGACATTTACAGATAAGAGAGACTTCAAAAGACCCTTGGCCCCACCAACAGTACCTAGGGTATCCTGGGAAGAGGGACATTAGGCATCTGATATCTACATCTGACTAAGGTCAATGCTTTTCCCTCCAGGGAAAGCTCTTCAAACAAATTCTCAAAGTTCCTTTCCCGCTGGCCTTGAAAGGCAATGTGCCACCATAGCTACCAGAGCATAGCCCACCTAGTTCCCCTGTAGAATGACCTAGAAGCTAAGACAGGGCCGTAAGCCATGGTCATAGCCCAGGGCAGTGACCGGCAATGCATGGTTTCTGCATGCATTTTTCTGAGCTTGAATGGCTTGTGGCTTATGATTCTATCCTCTCCATCCTAGTTCTGTGCTCTTCTTGCCTGAGGACTATGGAGCTGTTCTTCAAGGACATTATGTGCGTTTGCCACCAGCACTAACTTAATGGGTAGAAAGAGGGCCAGGGTCATTTCTTTTAGGGACTTCAAAGTTAAAATACTAACACTTTTAAAGGATTAAGGCCACTTTTTAATAATCCAAGCTAGAATTTTTGTAGAATTAATATCAAGCTCATCTGTCTGTTGTTTTCATGCCATGTTTTGTTCTTTGCTTTGAAGTGCAGGCTGCATATCCATCTGCAGCCCAGAAAATTCCTCCCATCGCCTGTGATCTTGTAACTCTTACCTGAAGTGGCTTTGATATGACATTGACAGGTTTCTTCTACACTGTGGTCATTTGAGCCTAAGATCAACTTATTTGGCATATTACTTCCTCCTCACCCACTGAGGGCTGTTTTTTCCATTTTGAAAAAGATTCCATTTACTGGAAAAGAAATGACAACAAAGCAGCCCACTAGGCCTGGCTTCTCCTAGTCATCAAAGAGCTATGTATGAAGGCACACTGGGCTCTTTATGTTTTTGTTTCGCTCCCTTTCATCCTCTTCTCTTTCTTTCCCTCATTTCTGTCAGGTAGCCATTTTGGAATCATGGGGCATCTTACTTCAGGTTTGAGTTGTGTGGGTTACTTTGAAGGTCCATCCTCTTTGAGAAAGAGCATGAAACCTTTGCCTTTACTTTTTCTGATTTATTTGAAGTTCACTTAGGTTTGTTACTTAATATTTTATCATAAAAGTAAAATACATCTCATTGGAAAATATTTGGAAAATACAGGAGGGTACTGAAAGCAAAATAAAATTATTTTCATTTCCCTTAAGTGACTCCATTTTGTGTGTGTGTGTGTGTGTGTGTGCTTGTGCATAGTAGCAAGCCTATTAATATGCCTTTCACTGCTCCTTGAGTGTGTGGATCTTTGTTTTGGGAGGTCAAAGAATATAAGTTCATACAAAAGTCTCATTTAGCATTGTTTCCATGTATATTTTCTATATAATGTGATAAGGTGACATGAGGACTTATTAATTGACGTCATTTCTCTTTATGCTTCATTTTACCTCTGTAGCCTTATTCCAGATGAGTCTAATAACAAGGTTTCCTCCTAGAAGGGGAGCTGTTATGGTAGAACCAGATAGCAAAGGCTGCAAACTCTTTACTTTTAATCGATATCTTTTCCCTTTCCGCCACAAATACATGGAAATATGACCAAAGTTATTTTAGGAAATACAACAAAAACAATATCCCAGTTAAAACAGCAACAATATAAAAAATTATCAGATAATAAACTTCAAAAGAAATGGGTAGAATAAAATTAGTTGGGGTACAGATACTGATGTAGAGACATGCCTTGGTTTGAAGTGATAGAAAGACATAATACAAAGATGCAAATTTTCCCTAAATGAAGTCATAAAGGTCAGTTGCAATTAAAATTCCATCAGGATTGTTTGCAGAACTTGTCAATATGATCTTAAAGGGCCGGGGATTTATCTCAGTGGCATAAGCTGCTGCCTGGCAAGCATGAGGTCTTGAGTTCGATCCCTGGTACCAAAAAAATAAAAAATAAAATAAAAAATATGATCCTAAAGATCAAGAGGGAGAATAAACATGCAGGGATATTTAGGAAATTTTGATTTAGGGGGCATAAGAGAGTTTGGTCTACCACAATCCAATATTATTACAAAACTGTGAGTACAAGGCTGATGTGGGAGTAAAAAACCAAATCAGTGAAATAGCTTAGAGATTGAAATGGACTATGTGATATGGGAAAATTGTGCTTTGCCAGATTTACTGCAAAAATGTCTCATTCAAAAAAGTTTGTCCTGTTTATCTTTATTAGCCCCTTCTAACATCCAGAATCATCACCTACAAGTATAATAGTATTATGGAAACTTTTGGTTTAAACGTTTTCAGTGCACCCTGGAATTAAATCCATATTCTGACCCTGAATGGTCAGACCCACTCTTCCAGCAAACCTCGTCTCCCAGCATACTTCTTCGTGCTCAGCAGGTCTCAGCCACTCTAGCTCCTTCTCCTTCCTCCAGAGAGCCAGGTCCTCTCTCTGGAGCCCTTGCTTGAGCTTGCTTCCAAAGATATGGAGTATCTCTGATTCTTGGGAAGAGGCTCAATCTCATGCTTTGAGCTCTAGCTGCAGCTAAATGGGACAGTTTGAAAGAAGGCATCCTACATCCCCAACCCCACATTATTCTCTCTCTGCACTGCATTAGCATCCTTCACAGCGCTTTGCAAATTCTAATTTTTCATGTGCCTGTTTGTTCTTGTCTGCTCTATCACGGCAGGACCGTATTTTGTTCACTAACCCTCCTGTATCTAGCGCTGAACGGGATGCAGTAGGCAATCGACCTTGTGGAACAAGACAGCATCGCATATGTGAAGGATAAGTGAGTAATAAAGGTAGTTTTTCGAATCGATGAGGAGCAGCCACATCGTTGAAGAAATGATGCTCAAGCAACAAGGTAACTTTTTGGAGCAGAGAAAAGCACGGATACTTTATCTTCTTACATAAAAATAAATATGAGGTTGATTAAAGTTTCAATTTAAATTTTAAAACCATAGCATTTTCTTTCTATCCTCCAGGCTTCCTAAGACTGATGAAAATTGTGTATGTTCAGGATGTAAAATGTTGAGTTGATACACATATACAATGGGTATTGATTACCAGAGTTGAGTTAATTAACACCGTTAACCATGCTATGGTTAGGTCTAAAGTGTCCCCCACCGTTGTCATGTGGATGGAAGATGACTGGATTCTAGAGATGTGATACTCATCAACGGAGTCATCCTCTAGTGAGTTCAGTTCTGAGTAGCTGTTGGGGGAAGGCCCAGGAGGGAACTGGGTCACCAGGTGTGACCTGCAGGGGTGTTTTCTTTTCCGAGCTCCGCTCTTCTCTCTCGGCTTCCGGGTTGCCATGAGTTGAGCACCTTTTCCTCCACCATCTTGTTCTTGTCTCAGGGCCAGCTGGCCATGGACTGACAGTGTGAGTCAAAATAAAAACTCTCCTCAGGTGTTGGAACTTTGTCCTAGGATTCAACATTGTGCACAGAGAGAGACAGACATAGAGATACAGAAAGATCGACTCTCAGCAAATTTCAAGTAAGTAATACTATATTACTAACTATAGTCACTATGCTATACATTAGATACTTGGAAGTTACTTACCTTGCAGTTGGAAGTCTGCATTCTTTGATGCATATCTCCCATTTCCTTGGCCCCTGGTGACCACCATTCTCCTCCCCACCTCTATGAATTTGACTTTCCTAGGTTCTATAAATAAGTGAGATCATAAAATATTTGTCTTTCTGAGTCTGACTTATTTCAGTTAGTGTAACATCCTCTAGGTTCACCTGTGTTGTTGCAAATTATAAGATTTCCTTCTTTTTTTTTGGCGGTACTGGGAATCGAACTCACGACCTCACACTTGCCAGGCAGGTGCTTATGCCGCTGAGCTAAATCCCCAGCCCAGATTTCCTTCTTTTTACGGCTATGTAATATTTTGCTATGTGTTATCACGTATAAAGATCTATTCACCCATCAGTGGTCTTTTAGTTTGTATCTGTATCTAGTTTTTGTGAATAATACTGGAGCAAAGGTGGGGGCGCAGACATCTCTTCAAGACGGTGGTTTCATTTCCTTTGAATATGTACTCAGAAGTGAGGTCGATCACATGGTAGTTCTAGTTTTAATTGTTGAGGGACCTCCATCTGTTTTCTATAATGGCTATATCAATTTTCATTCCTGCTAACAGCGTCCAAGGCTTCCTTTTTCTCCGCAACCTGGCAAGCAATTGTTATTTCTTGTCTTTTTCTTAATAGCTACCCTGACAAGAATGAGGTGAAATCTCACAGGGAAAACCATAACAGCATTTATGTTTCTAAAAAAAACATAAATGACTATTTTTTTATGTCTTATGAGCCAGTATATGAATATGATACTCTACATTCTCGGTGATAACTAACAGCCTGTTTTCATCATATGTTAATATATATTTTCACATTGATCAATATAGACCTACTGCTATATTGATCAATATGGTCATTGTCCCTCATCTTTCAATGTAAGCTGTCGTAATGGAGACAATGACTAGAAAAAAGATAGATTAGTTTGCTCCTACAAAAATGTACTAAGCTAAGAAATTTAAAGCTGGTTGGCTGACTGGGCAACCTCAATCTGCATTTTCCATCTCTCAACCAATGAGCAGCAGGAGGGATAAAGGAAAGTACAGCTCTTTTGTCTTATGACCAGCCTGGAAGCCAGTCACGCGGACATGGGTGAAACTTTCTGTTCATGTCCCACCTGCTGGAACATGGTCATGCCTGCTGCAGGCGAGCTTGGGAAATAGAATATCTGAATAGTCTTCTTGGAGCTTGAATTCAGAAATTCCCTTATTAAAAGATGGGGAGAATGATTATTAATGAATAGTGAAGCTCCAGTCACAGAGAGTCAAGTGAACCCAATACCATTGGACTTATTATTTTGTCTTATATTAATTTTTTTTGAGGCAGGGTCCTGCGGGCCTACAATCCTTCTGCCTTAGCCTCCCTCGTGCTGGGCTTGTAGGCCTGTGCCACCATGCCTGGCTTCTTATATTAATTCAAGAAATAGTTACTTCTAGATTTTTCCCTTTTTGAAACTCAAGTTTCAAATTCATAGGGAAGTGTTCACTTATCTTACCATACCATATCTCCTAGTCTTTTCAAAAGTTTACCCACTTCATCTTGTGCTGGGAAACCCATGACTGCTGTGTTAAGGACTGGCTGAGTGAGCCATGTGTCTTGGCATTATCTGTGTTACACTAGTAGTTGTAAAACAAAAAACAAAAATCTCTTTCCCTCTTCCAAAGTCGTGTCTGCCACCTGATTCTACATAGAGAGAGAGAGCAGTAAGCTTTTTCTTTACAGGGCCAGCTAGTAACCGTTTCAGGCTTGGTGGGCCACTCATGGTCTTTGTTTCTTATTTTGCTCTACTCTTTAGCTCTTTACAATGTTAAAAAGCTTACTGTTAGTTTTCAGACTGTAGGAAAGCAGTCTGCTGGGATGGATTCAGTGCATATGCCGTGACCTGCTATCTCTGTCATAGAGCAATGAGGGGTTAATGTGTGTCTCGATATTTTTCTTGAACAACAAGGAGATGGACGCTGTAGCATTCCTGCACCAGATGGTGCATGTCAAAGAAACACAAGGAACTTCTTGCTCTATTTGAGCAATGACAACAACTCTGTGACCTCAGTGTAGGTACGTGTGCTCCTACACATTGAATATGGTGGGCAAAAATTATATTGTCAGTACCTTAAAGCTTAATGTTCTATTTATGTCGCATCACTAGAGTGAAAGTTAAAGTCTGTTACATTTATATGGCTGCCTTTCAAAATGTAAACATCAACCCACTGGATTGTGCTTCCTTGAAGAATGTCAAGGACTCTGTAACTAAGATGAAAGGTAGCTTAGAGATGATTTTTAACTCTTAAATAAGAATGCATACAGATTGCATTATTTTTGAATTTTCACTGAATCACTTGCTGTACAATTAACTGGCAAATATGTATTAATCACCTAGTATATACCAGGAACTGTACTAGTCTCTGGGAATACATTAGTTAATGAAATGAAGTCCCTACTGTCCAGTAGGGGGAGCTCACATTCCAGAGGAGAGACAGACAGTAAGCAACCACCTATATTTAAACAGCTGATGCATGCTATGAAGAAAGAGGCAAGTCAAAAAAGCAGACTTTATTTGCAAGGACAATTGTAGTGTGGTAGGAAGATTTCTAAAATGAGGTAAGAGTTGAACAGAGTAAAAAATAAGACAGAGAGCAAGCCAGGTGGCAGATACCCGGAGGATATGCAATCTAGGTAATAGCAGTAGATGTCGTCAGTGAGGAGTGTCCACGGTCAGGAACGGGCCATGCTGGCTGGACTGGACAAAGACTAATGAAGCTGGAAAATGTAGGGCCTTGTGTATAAGGATTTGGGGTTGTATTTTGAGTCAGCTAGGTAGCCTTCGGGAGGTTTTGAGTGAAGAAGGGAGGTGACCTGATTTAGGAAACCATTCTTGTTTCCTGTGCAAATAACAGGAGGGTAGAACTGGGGACAGCCCGTTGGGGGGTCATTGCACTTGCAGATGGCCAGTGATGGTGGTGGTGGCAAGAGGAAATGAGCTGTCTGCACGTGGCTCAGCCCAGCGTCTGTCTTTAATTGTGTATATTTTCTAATCCTAGAGGGGTCCTCACATCACCTAACTTCCTGTTCCAGGATAGGTGTTGTTAGCCAAGGCCTCCTACAATGGAAAACACAGGCTAATTAAACTAGGATTTATTATAGGCTTTCTTTTATATCTCAGAATCTAGACAGAGCCATGTTATTATTATGAACAAAGAGTCCTGGCTATAAATTAGGATGACTTCATGAAGCAGCTCGCCCTTTCATAATGAAGAATGGACAGAACTCTATTTAGAGCTGAGTTATGTAGAACACTAATCTTTCAGCAATGGCTTGATTTTCAATAGTCTATTTGCATCACTGGCTTGCCTTGTTGCGGTAGGAATGGACACACACGAATGTAACTCTATGCCTAACGATGCAAGGTAACAACTGCACGTAAACAAAGCTAAGCTCCCAGTGGATTCACGACTAATTGCTGGGGATGACAATTGAGTGACGGATTTCAGTGTTTAAAAATTAGCATGCTCAAGTGCTGAGAACACCATGGTAAGCCAGACATCCCCGACACCTCCAAGTTAGCTTACCTTGCTAGCTCACTGCTAGGAGGTGGCATGGATGCCCAGTGAACAAAGCTTACTGTTATCTCATCTGCCTTCTGTCTCTGCCCCTTTTGGAGGTGCACTTCATTAGTGAAACCTGGATTTTTCTCCTCCTCCTCAACATTTCCTAAATCCATGTACCAGCTGAGTTTTGAGAACTAGCTTCTCTTAAAATCACAGACGGGTATCACCAAGGAAATGTTGCTAAGACCAAACGTTCTTCCTTTATTTTTCCTAGGCATACAAAGGAAAGTGTACAGATTTAAACATACTACACAGCTTCATGAATTTTTATATTTATGTAGACTCAGGCAACTACTATCCAATTCAAGATGCAACATATTTATAGCATTCCAGATAACCTTTCTGTGTCTTACTAGTCAATATCCTAGCAATGAGAGTCATGTTGACCTCACTTTCCAAAAGTTGCCTGTTACTGAACTTCATGGGAAATGGAATCATATGGTATGTATTTTTTTGTATCTGACCTCTTTTATTCCACATCATGTTATGAAATTCGTTTGTGTCAGGCAGAACAGAAGTTCATTTTTTGCTGCTGTTTAGTGTTCTATTTTGTAAATATGTCACAGTTTATATCTCCATTGTATTGTCAGTGGAATTTGGTAGCATCTAGCTTTGAGCTTTTATGAGCAGTTCTGTAATACTTTCTTGCACATGTTTTTTGGTGCATACAAATACTCATTTTTATTGAGTCTATACCTAGGGGTTGAATTGTGCATCAGAGGACTTTTTTTTCTGCATCAAACAAAAGTGCTTTATATTATTGGAATAAATTCGTGCCGGAAAGACAATAGCAGCTGACGATCAATATAATTTTTAATTGAATTGTGTGGAATTGTTTAGTTGCTATTTTGCTTTGTATTAAAAGCAGCAAAGAATCAGAATGAAATATCACCTCACATCCATTAGGAGGGACAATACCAAGAAAAAAAACCTCAAAATAACAAGTGCTGGTGAAGATGTAAAGAAATTGGAAACTTTTTGCACCGTTGGTGGGACTTCCTTCTACAGGACACGGTATGGAGGGTCCTCAAAATAGAATTATCGTATGACCCAGAAGTCCCACTTTTGCGTATGCATCCAAATTTATCGAGTCCAGGATCTCGAAGAGGTGTTTGCCTATCCAGATTCATTGCAGCATTGCTCACAGCATGCAGGCGAGTGGCTAAATAAAATGTAGTATTTTAAGGAATGAAATATTATTATCCTGTCACATGCTACAACATGGATGAGCCTTGAGAACATTATCCTCAATTAAATAAAGCAGTCACAAAAAGACAAATTCTACATTATTCCATGTATCTATCTAAAGTAGTCTAACTCTTACGAGGTAGAGTGGTGGTTACCACAGGTGGAAAGAAGAAAGTCATTTACGAAGCGAAAAATTTTATATCTACTAGATAAAAAATTGTAGAGATCTTTTGCACAATGTACACTCTATAATATACTTAAAAAATGGTTAAGGTAATAAAAAAAAGAGGTAGATCTCTTAAATCTGGAACAATATCCCATAGCTTCTACTGAAAAATATTCGTCTCTTATTTTAGGCAAACAGGTTTTGAAGAATAAGATGCAGATGGGGGTACATAGAGCAGATTTGTATATTTTCAGAAGCTTTTGTGGAATGCAAATGTTACCAGCCAAGTGTTTTTGGGGGAAATAAGATCCTTGGAGTTGAATAAATTTATATAATTAATTTTTTAAAAAAGTTATTGGAGACCATCTCTCCAGAAAAAAAAAAAAAAACCCTACAAGTATAAGAGTTATTTCTCTTTGATTAAATGAAGCTATTTTTGTCCTTCTGGTCTTTGCATGAAACGAAAAAGCACTAAAGTTGGAGTGACTCATAAATAACCTTGGTGAAGCGTTCAGTCCACAGCCTAGCAGGTTACAGATTGTCAATGGATGTGATCGAGTGTGAAGGCCTCTTGGCAGCAGCTGTGCTGGTGCTAAAGGCCACCCCTGAAGAACAAATGTCACCCCCACTGTGGAACAACTGTCTATAATTCCTGGTGTGAGCGCTGGAACTTTATGAGCAAAGCTAAGGCTTTAGGCAGACATCATACCTTTCCCAAAATGGTCATGAATTTAGGTAAGCCGGAGAACATTGGAGGCATGCAATCTGTTGATGAATGGCAGAATTTCCAGCCAAAAATATTATTGGCTCTTACTTGTCCTAAGTTCAACCTCCTGACTTGACCTTATTTGAAAATAGAATGAGTTATTTAGATGTGCAGAGTCAGGATTTATTGCTATGGAATTTCCCATTAGTTTTTACCTTTATTAGGGACTGGGCTTTTGGGTTAGTCTTAGGCAGGCTGTGCCCTTGGGCCACATGCTGCCTGCCCTACCCTTGACATAGGGCCCAGGATCTAATTTCAGAGTAAAGATTGGAAAGCTGCCTTCATTCTGCTGGTGCCTAAATAGACCCAGATAATAACACTGTGCTGGTTAAAATAAGAAGCACTACTTTTTTCTTTGCCATGCTAATTTTCAATAAAGCTACTAATCTGAATTGTAGTATTACACATTTTCCATGGAACTAAACACAATTTTTTTTTTTTTTTGTCTTTTTGAGACAGGATTTTACTATGCAGTTCAGGCTGGCCTTGAACTCACTTTGTAGCCCAGGCTGGCCTCGAACTTATGGTGACCCTCATGCTTCAATCTCCCAAGTGCTAGGATCGCAGGAGTTCTTCACCATGCCCAGCTCACAATTCTTTTTATTGAGAGGGAAAACATAAGGCAGAAATATTTTCTCTGAATTTATCTTTCTCTTTTACTTCTTCTCTCCTTCCCCACTTCTCTCTTTATACTAGTCAAGATAGTCTGAAAGAGCAGTCATGATTTTAAACACCGAGTTAGGAGAAGCAATCCTAACTCAGCTCTCACTGTGTAATCTCTTAATGTCTCAGCATGTCTGTTTCTCTTCTGATACAGGTGATAAAATCCCTTAGAGCTGCTGACATGATCACCTGAGATGTTTTGTCCTTGCCGACAGCAAGCACTTGAAAGTTGTTAACTACTATATATTATTAACATGTTGTGTCCCTATCGCATAAGCAACATCAAGGTCATTGATTCGGAGTAAGTAAGGAAAAACAGGAAAATGCTCCTAAAACCAAGCCAATTGCTACAGATGCTGAAAAATTAGAAAGATCTTAAAACCTTTAGAATTAGATATAGAGGGAAAAAAGCAAGAGATAGGGAAAGTGTATAATTTTGTTCAATACCACAAGAATACGATAATTGTAGTAAATGAACAAAGATTAGTTCAGGCCTTAAAATGCAACAAGGAATTTTTCTAATTGTAAATTTTATATTGCATTGATAATAGTAAGACTGGCTTAAAAGATGGCTTTTCCTGGAATTATATGGGAAATGAGAAAATTTTGAGCTTAAAGACCACTCAGTCATTTTACAGGGAAAGAGAAATTAAGCACCTTGCCTAAGGTTACACATCTGGTGGCAGAACTGGATCAGAACCCTGGGTGTCACTGGAACCCAGGGGGTCATCCTACTTGAGCACACAGCTTTTGAAATGTGACAAGATCAAAAAGCCCAAAGGACTTTCATGCTGGGATGAGAACAACTTGGTATTCACATCAGGGATCGTTTTTCACACCTGGAATTCAAAGCTTCTGAAAACAGATATCATTATCCCTGTTTTGCACATGGAAAAATCCAACAAAGATAGGCTGGGGGCAGACTGGCCTAACATGCCCATCGTGCCCGTGCAAGCTGGAATGCTAACTGCCGCAGGTGCCTGCCTGTTCCTGGGACGTCTTCCAGCTTTGCTCTCTATTCCCCATTTCTATATTCCTTGGTCATTGTCTCCTTATCGAATGTACAGCACACAAAGAACAAGTATTTTTCGCCTGTTTATCTGTAGATGAACCTCTACCTTTTGAAACAGTGCCTATCAATATTGATAGCGACTATCAATATTGACTATCAATAAATGTCCTTTGGATGAATAAACAACAAAATCGACACTCCAAGTTTCTCCAATAGCCCCTTTTATTGGCAAATCAACTTCAGGTTACATACCCAAGATCTGATTCTGAGATTTCTGGGATAAGCGGAGCATTTCCGAGGTCTGCCATGTTAGGTAAAGGCAGCCTGCCCGCGAACCACACCTTGGCTTCCAGGACACAGCCTTCTGCTGACCACATGCCTTGCTCCACTCAAGACTCTCAGGAAGCTGCCTGTAACCCCAGCCCTTCTGGAAAGTTGATGCAGGAGGATCTCAAGTTCGAGCCCAGTCTAGGCAACTTAGTAAGTTAAGTGAGGCCCTGTCGTAAAATAAAAAGTAAATATAGAGTGAAAAAGGGACACAGCTCAGTGCAAAGGCCCTGGGCTCAATACCCCTCCTCCACAACACTGACAGGAAAGAGATAAGACAGGGCATTCCTTAGAAGGCTATATTTTAGAAATGTAAAAAAAAGAATACCCCATATCAGGGAGGATTTGCTAATGGCTCATTAGCGCAGTACTCTCTCTGGAAGAAGGACTACAATCAACCGCATGTGTACTTAAATACAAGAAATCTAAACAGGGCCTCTTTCCAATGGTATCATCTAACGACCATTGCCAAGGTTAACTCACCCTTCAGATGGGCAGCTGGGGGTAGGGGGTTTCTTTTAGCTTGAACTTGGCACTTGTTACTCATTTGGTACATACTTACCCAATATGCACAGGCTGTTTGCTCACCGCTGACACTCTAATGGTTGGTTAACCCAACTGCACTGTGGATTTTGCTGTGTTTCCTTAAACAAAACAGCTTCATTCTCCCTGGTGAAGCAGCCTCCCAGTTCACAACCTGTATGAGTGAACAGAAACCCCTCCGCAAAGATGGACTGCGTGGTGTAGACTGGTTCCATCTCCTAAGTCCAGATGTCCATGGGCTCCTGTATGACTCCCCAGTGCAGCCTGAGGACTCACACTTACATAATCGGTGCTGTCAGCCTCCACCAGGGCATAATTCTCTGACATATGCTGCGGAGAAATGACCAAGTTATCAGATGTCGCGGATGTCGGCAAATACACTGTTTCTGAAGGGAGCCCCTGGGGTGGGTATTGTGTTTGCATTTTCCATCTAAGAAGAATAATATTGTCACCTACCACTGAAATGGGCCAGCTAAGACCATCTGCTAGCTGAGGGGTGCCACGCTGACCACACATAGCTGACCAGTGGCAGCATGCTGCCCCTGGGCAGGGGACAGGCAAGCCATCCGAGGGCCCTCGATGTGGGTAAGTCCTTACGCTGGGGGACATTGTCAATGTCTTCTCCCCCAGCCCTAGGCACTCCTATTTTTATGTTGCAGTACGGTTACTAAGATTAAGGATAACTAAGTATAAATGAGAAAAACAGAACTACTCCACGCACACACCAACTAGTGCTTCATTGCTTAGGCAGATCATCACACTCCTACTTGTCAAATGCTTCAGAATAAAGACCTTTAACTTACGACCCTTAGAAAAGGTTATTATGAAGGCGGGAGAAAGTCTTTTGCTATAAGCAATCCCAGAACCTACATAGTTGGAGTAGAGGTGGACAGTATAACACTTAAGGAGTGAAGAAAAACTCTTTTATGGTCTTAGGGTATATGGACAATGTTTGTGAGAGACATAGTCATTATCCGAGAAGGAAGTAGAGGTAATTTTTCTGGCTTCAGGGAGGTTTTTCTGTTGTATACTTCCCACACTTGTTGGGAAGGCGAAGTGTATGTCCATCAATGGGTCTTTATTGTAGTGAGGTGACCAATAGGACTCTCCTGTCTTCTGCCCGGGCCGCACTGAAGCGACAAACATTTAGATCATTCTACAGGTCATGAGGCTGTAGGTTGAAGAGAGGAAGTCTCAAGAAATGTTTTGCAAGTAGCTTCTGACCAGAGGAAATGTCAGCCGAGTCAAGAGCATTGTTTGTGTAGAGCTGAGGGATTTAATTAGGGTGAATAGTTGAAGCAGGGCAAAGATGGTTTTTCCTTGGGGACTCATGTACGCTATTAAAACAGAAGTGCTTACGCAATGACTGTCATCCTAAGAAATTTATAACACTCCTGCAAATTCCCATTACTTCTATTCTCACACTAACTCCGGTGGTTGGTAAACTTATGATCAATTGTGTTTTTAGGGCTATAACACATATGCCCATAACTCCTTTTATAGCCCCCTGTAGTTAACAGAAAAACTGCAAATGTATTGTGTGTCATCACTAATGGGCTGCAAGTGTAAACTTTGCGCTCAGAGAGGAAAGCATTTGTGAAGACTTTAAAGTGATGAATCTACTATCTTTTTACAAATTGTATTGTTCGATTTGAGGATTTAAACACTTGGTGTAATTTTTTTGGTTTGTCTTGTATAGAGAAATTTAATTTTAAAATCTTTTTTTGTTTGTACAGAGAATTGAACCCAGGGCCTTGTGCTCGCCAGGCCGGTGCTGTGCCACTGAGCTACATCCCGGGTCCCTAAAATCTTTTACTATAGTAATTTTTTGAGCATTTCTGTACAATGAAAGCAGCTGTTCTGTTATTTGGTACATAGGTATTTATAGCTGTCATAACATGATTGTGAGTTAGAGGCTTTAAAATCATAAAGTTGCATCATCAAATAGAACTTGCAGGGATGATGGAATTTTACTAGTTAATTTCATTAGTTAAATAAAATTAAAAATTAAGTTCTTAAGTCGCATTAATCACATTTGTGATCAAAAGCCACATGTGCCAAGTACAGTCTCCCCTTTGGTGTGTTTAACGCCTTTTGGATGGAACTTGATCTTTCTTGGTATCACAGCTTCGACTTCTGTTCTCTCTTCGTTTACTTTTGACTGACACAACTTTGTCTACGCTTTTATTTTAACCTTCTTAAATCACATTGTTTTGTGCAAGTCTCTTCTGTAGAGTTTAGAGCTGAACTATGCTTTTTTCTTAGCTTACTTAAGCTCATCTATATTTATTGACAAAATCTCTGTTTGATCTCATTTCTTTCATTTTATGTATACTGCAAATATTAGTAGTCTGTCTTGTTAGAAAATGTTGAGTAGTTTTATACTCTGAATGACATAAAATCAGCTTGCACCTTGTTTCTCTTCTCTCCTCCACTTTCCAATTTTAGTCAATAATATTATCTTTCATAGTGTTTATCTTTGTACTCTTAGACTCTACAATGCGGTTTGTCAGCATTTAATGATACGCTTTGACTCTGTCCTGCTGCTTATGGCACAGTTCATGCTCCTATGCCTACCCTACTTACTCCATTCTCTCCCCCCCTTTTCCTCTCTACATTTCATTATGAAAGTTTCCAAACCTACAGCAAAGTTGCAAGACTGTCACAGTGAATACCTGTACACCTGCCCCTTAGCTACCATCACTAACATTTTACTAAACTTGCTTTATCGACATGCATCTTCCTGTTCAGCACCCTCCCAGCCATCTGCTAATACATCTCATTTTTTATTTCAAAGTAAAGTACGGACATCAGTACGTTTACCCCCAAATATTTCAGGATGCATATCATTAACTAAAACTCAATATTTATTGAAAGTAATTTTCTTTTGATGTAAAATGTACACACTGTGAAGTACCCGGATCTTACATCTACCTTTACTGGTTTTTGAAAACAGATGCACCTGTGTAACCCAAATGTCTAACAAGTCACAACATCACCATAAGTCCCCTCATGGGCCTCCTTGGACAGTTTCAACTTTCACAAGGCAAACAGGATTATTTTCCCTACCGTAAATTAAGTTTTTCCTGCTTTCTTAAGAACTTCAATGAAATAGATTCCTACAGTACATAATCTTTTGTGCTTAGCATAACATTTTTGAGATTCGTTCATGTGTTTGCTAGAATCAGCAACTGACAAACTATTCATTGTATCTCATTGTAAGAACAGATGGCAGTTCTTTGCGAGTTCTCTTATCAGTGCTTCCAAATTGGGAGTACAGTATTTGAGTAAAGCTTCTGTGAACATTCTCGTACAAGTGTTTCTGTGCACTATGTTTTTATTTCCTTTTGGTCAATATCAAGAAGCAGAATTAGTGGGTTATAGGGCAGTCTTAGAGTTTATAAGAAACTCTAAGTGTTTCCTAAATTAATTGCCCTTCTGTGTTTACACCAGAAATGTGTAAGAGTACTGGTTTCTCTACAACTTTACCAATGGTTGATATGTATATATATTTTTGGACTTTCTGAGACAAGGTTTCACTGTGCAGTTCAGGCTGGCCTTGAGCTCACTTTGTAGCCCAGGCTGGTCTCAAACTCACAGAGTTCCTCCTGCCTCTGCCTCCCAAATGCTGGCATTACAGTACTCCTGGTTGATGCTGTCAGTCTTTTAAAATTTTATCTATACTGGTGGAACTGTAGTAGTAACTTACTGTGGTTTTAATTTTCATTTCCCTGATGCCTACAGATGATGAACACTCTTCATTTGCTTATTAGATATTTGTGTATCATATTTTATGAAGTACATATTATAATTTTCTCTTTTTAAAAATAAGGCTGTTCATTTTACTATTAAATTTTAAGTTCAGTTTTGATGATTTGCTCTAACATTCTGGGTACCGTTTGTCCATCTTAAATTTTGGAAATACTTCTTCTAGCCTGGGATTTGCCAATTCATTGTTATTTAATAAGCAAAATCTTCAGCTTGATGTTTAATTGATCATTAAAACACTTGATTCTTCTGTACGTAACAAGTTTATAGAGGTGTGAGAAATCCATTATCTCAAAACACTTTAAACTTTATAAAAATCTCTCAGGAATAAGCAAGCACAGGCACAGACGTTGGATCCAACTGAGTAAAACTCGAGGTAATCTGTGGAATTCAGTGTACTCTTCCATTTAAATATGAGCATCACGATATGGCTTCCTAACATCACACTGATATAAAAATAAAATATTGTGCAAAACAAAGGAAAAAGGGAAACAAGTAATATACAGCACAGCAGAATTCTTAAACATTAATAAAGATGAAAATGCAGCTCTTTGTGTATAGGAGGTTGAATTCACATATCGTCACATTGGTATGGATGACCAAAGAGCAAGGACAGCATTTCTGCAAGGACAGGGGACAGGCATCAGGTCCCCTGAAGACAGCCACTGCATTCGGGTGACAGATAAGTAAATGGCATTCTTGTTTTACCTCCATAGAATTTTAAATTTAAAAATGGAAATTGATGTCCTGAATGTTTTTTCTTAAAGAAGGCATGCTTGGACATGCTTCTTATCTACAAAATGTTTTTTAAAAAAAATAACGAACATTTTTAGACTGTGAAAGCTGTTCCCATTACTGATCGCAGGCCACAGAGAAATCAATTTTATTAGCAACTGTGTTTCAGACATTATAGAAGTATACATAAACTACATATTATAAATTATTTATACGTGTATCTTTCTTGGGATAATGGAATGCGCATTTTTTTTCATCCAACATTGTATCTCGAATGTGTTTCCAAGTCGGTTCATATCCATGGCTTATCGCATGTATAGTACGCCACACTACTGGTGTGGCTTGGCTGAGTTAGTAGGCCTTCTGCTGATGGTTGGATACCAGGTTATTGTCAGTTTTTAAGTTGTGGAGTCTTTAAGGTGAGCGTTGTGCTGCAAGCTCTGGGCAGCTAGGGGTTACTAACTGAGGGAGGAAGTCAAGAGCCGGGAGTGTCTGCCATAGGCCAGGGTCAGGACTTGAAGTGACAGTTACCAGCACAAGCTCAGTTATCAGAAAGTGAAGGGCAGCCAGAAACCAGCAAGCCAGTGACCTGCAGGTAACAGAACACCCACATGTCAGGATCCTGGCTCCACCGGCACAGAGAGGCTCCACTTGCAAGCCGGCTCAGGCCAATACGCAATCTGAAGGTCTGCGGGGCAAGGTGGCCAGCGAGGGACCTAGAGGACCAAAACACCGCCCCATGCCAAGCAGGCTTGGCTGTAGCTGTTTCTGGGAATTTACAGGCTGGAGTGGGTTCGAAGCCAACTACGGTTGAGTTTGTCTGGGTCTTCCAGGTTCAAGTAGATGAACAGGCATTAGAACATTAGCTCAGATATAGAAAGAAGAAACTCATGGTAGTTACAGTACTTTGGGATAGAATTTTCTCCTGTAGCAGAGAATCAGCAAAGCCAGGCATGCTTGAATTAGCAAGCTCACCTCTGCTCCTGTCCCTGGAGAAATGGAATGTTGCTGTGTTGTTTTCTGTAGGTTTTTTAAAATGTGCAATAAGGTTTCTACAATTCCAAGCGGTTCACTGAGATTTAAGCAGTGATAGCACTCGCATCTCCATTGTATGCTCTGATTGTGTCTTACCCTTCCCCCTGCTTCTTCCTAGAAGACGTTGGGGATAATGTAGGGGGGCAACATTGCTGGGTGCTGCAGTGCAGTCAGTGGGGACATGGAAACTACTGGAGAACTGCTCTTATACTTAGGCCCATCCCCCAGAAAACACTGAAAGTAGGCCTTAAAACACTTCACTGGAAAATGAACTCCTATGAAGCAAGAGCGAGGAAAAGGGAAAGGGTAGCATATATTAAAAAGTGGATTAAGAAGCTGATGACAGCTGGTGGCAAGCACAGTCGACTGCTTGATCCTTCAGGATGTGGTCAGAGAGATTGTACAGTTCCATTAAGCATTCCTCCCCGAGGTCTAAGGCAGGAGCGTTCTCCTTTGCTTCCATCACCACTGACCAACGCTTTCTCCTCAGGGTGTTCCTCTCTCTCCTTTCCAGCTTGTGCCACATGGTCCCTGACTCGCCTATTGGGGAGGCTGCATTGAAGACACCTGCAGCATAAGCCCCAGTCTATAGGGCAAGCAAGCAAGGAGGTGTGTGTCCCTGCTTGCAGCTTGCAAACTCCAAAGCCTCTCTCAGAGGGTGACCAGTGAGTTCTGTAGCATCATTTAGCTCATAACTCACAGCATCTAATGCCCCAGCAACAAGAGAGAAGTTCAGTCTGACTCTGGCTAGCCATGCCCACTGGAGTCATGGAGATCACAGCACTGCCTGATGCCACGGCTATAGGACCGCCAGCTCAGTGCTTAGGGCCACCTCAGCCAGAATGCAAAGCACATGTCCACATCTGGGCGCTTCCTCAGCTGAGCCCAGCACTGTAACATTTGCATGCTTCTGACTACACTCTAATAACACCGCCGAGCATTTCCTGCACACAGTGCTTTGTATATAATCTCATGTCTGAGTCTTATTTTAGAATACTGTTTTACACTCTAATTTTTTTCATTTCATTTTCTGTGAGGGTAAAAGCCTCCTTATCTCACCCAAGAGTCTTCAAAAACATGTTTTACTTCCAATGACATATTCCAAAATGTATACGCAAAGTCATCTCTCGCTCTCTTTCCCATATTAATAAACTCATTGATTATTTACAATCATTTGCTCTCATAAGTCACTCAGTGTGTATAAGTCAGACTTGGCTAGTCTATGTGGTTAAAACAACCAACCTCCAGATCCTGGTAGTTTAAAATAACAGAGATTTATTTTTCACTTACGTGTGGGGTTATCGAGAGACCTCTGCACATTATAGTCACATTGGAACCAAGTCTAGCAGAACAGCTGCCATCTCGAATGTCATGGGCCACTGTGCCAGAGGGAAAAGATAGCTCTGAGAGAGTCACATTGGCAATTAAATACATCCTGAGAATGACATAGGCCTCTTTTGAACTCATCGGTCACAGCTAGTTGCAAGGCCTCACCCAACCACAAGGGGGCCAGACAGGGAAACAGAACCAGCCAGTGAGGTAAATGTTACCAACACTTACCTGATTACAACTGCTCTCCTACATAAATCTTCTGTTATGCTACATGTTATGCTCCTTTAAAAGTTTTGCAGGAAAATGGTTATAATAGTCCAAACATTTTTTATGTGACTGACGCAAGAGTTTTATTTTTTTGGCTCTGAGGACCTTATTACCCTTTTATAGTCTCTTTTGTACACAGAAAGTTTGTGGGCCCTTCAACCTTGCACTTTCCTGCTTCCAGAACTGTAAAAAATAAAATCTTGTTTTTTATAAATGACTCAGTCTCACATATTCTGTTATAGTAGCTGAAAGTGGACTAAGACAATCATGAAGACAAATCTCCTTTTTGTTTATTTTTTTTGTGGTGGTGACAGACAAAGTCTAACTATGTAGTTCAGGCTGGCCTTGAATTCATGGTGATCCTCCTGCCTCAGCCTCCCTAGTGCTGGAATTACAGGCATGCGCCACCGTATCTGGCAGATAAATCTCTTTTTAAAACAATCTAATCTTTGCTTTCCATAATCCCTTTGAAGTCTTTCTTCCTCCTAAGTGATTCAGAGACTAAAGTAGTGAATAGACTCTATATACCTTCTCCTCTTCCCTTCTTCATTCCTGTTTTCTTCCTTCTCTCCTTCCTTACCTTTGTCTTTCCCCAAACCTAATTTTAAGAAATGGCCTACAGCAGTAGCAGAGTTAAAATAATTATTATTGTTATTCTCATTTTAGGAAGAATTGATATTCTAGGAACCTCATTATTACTTCATGCTTTGAAACTTTGCTTATTTCTACATTAGGGGCTTTTCTTTGCTTAGATATCTTTTCAGGGAAGTTCAGAAATCATAAAAAATACTGCAAGTTGTAGGCTCTGGTGAAGTTAGGTGTGTGAAGGGTACATTTATCAGTTGGATACCTGGTTCAAGCTCACCATACCTAAGCCTCGCTGAGATTCCTGCATATCTGGCCAATTGTCCAGTGGGAAGCTATCTGCATGGTGGTAGCTGTCTCCTGGAAGAAAACTCATTCTGAGCATAGACAAAGCTTGAATACTTGTCAATGTAAATTTCAGAGCAAAGGGAAAGCATGTTTCTGAGTGCCACAAACTATTATTTAAAGCATTCCTGACTCAGCTCCATGGAGTCATCATGTCTGCCCATAGGGATTGGAAGAGTACAAAAACTCAGATTTGTTGGTTAGCAATTTAATAAGGCAGGTGGTGCAATAGATTTTAGAGCAAAAGGGTTAAAGAGGCATTTCCTGCCCCCGCCACATAGATCACTTTGCTTTCAATACTCCTGTGGGCTTCCATGCATCAGTGGGTGTGCTGAGCAGAAGGCCGTGGTTCTCCATGGAAATGGCAGAGGCTTGACAGAGGTTCCTCAGAATGGGCGGTGGCTCAGTGCTGCTACGGAGGCACACACCAGGCAGGACTGGGACACAGCGGAAGCATCTGCGGGACCCAGAGTACACACAGTGTTCATCACCTGACCGTGTTCCCTTCTGCGGCCCTGGTGACCTGAAGATGTGCTATGACAGGTAGCAAAAGCAGAAGTCCTTGGAAGGAACCCTGGTAGCCAGAAGCAGGAGACGCTAAAGGACTTGACGCTAAGCAAAATGAGGCATCTGGCTAGCTAAGGACAAGGGCAGATATTGGTACGGGTTGAAGGCCTGCATAAGCCAGTAAAAGCAAGTATATAAAACATGAATTATCACTGATATGATCTGGCCTAAGAGGTTCTTTGAAATTTTGCTTTGTACTTAGAGTGTAGAATCTAGAAAGAATCAAGATTTGTCAAGGAATGTCTTCTATCTTAATCCCAGTTCAGGAATCCTTTCTCTAGCATCCTTGGAAGATTGTCCCAGCCTAAATATGATAATAACAGGAAATTCACGATCTTTGTAGGTATGTTGCACTTACGACTAACTGTATTTCTTCAGAGATTTTAATGTTAGAAGAATACTCAAGCCTCAGAAATGCTAAGTACAGACTATAACTTATTATTAACATGTGATGTCAAATGAGATCCACAAAAGAGAGAAATGTAGATAGGTATTTAATAACATGCAAACATTATGCATACATACATCAATAAATCATTGTTTATACATAAGCAAGTAGAATTTTATTAAACCGATGCATAACATACTTTGAAAGGGGTGCTATTCTTTCCTTTTTTTTTATTTTAAAGAGAATAAAACCAAGCATAATAAAACAGAGTAAAGCCAATCAAAACAAACCAGTGTGATACAGGACTTCAAAGCAATATGAAATCAACAATGGTTACCACAATGCCTCTTGTCTTCAAGATAGCTGTAGATACCTTTGGACATAGTAGAGATCAAACACAACAGGACAAAATAGAACCAATAAAAGCAAAACAATGAATGCAATAAAGGACTTCAAAACAATAGTAAATCCATAATATATCTTTGCTATCTTTGAAATAGCTGCCCATGCCATTGGATATAACAAAATCAAACAAGACAAAACAGAATAAAACCCAATCCAACAAAACAATGAAAATGATACAGGACTTCTAAGTAAGATAATACGGAATTAACCATGGCTGCCACCTTCAGAAGGAGATCCTCCCTAAATGCCACACTGCCTACCGTGACCCTCTGAATAGATAATCAGACCATCAGCCCTAGACTTGCAAAGTCAGTGAAACACCAACCACCACAAGCTTCAAATTGCATTTCACCTCAATAGCTATGGTCACAGCCTGTGTTTCTCCTATCAGTGGTTGTTTACCGGGGTGGAGGTCGGGTTTGCAGAGGGGGGAGTGGGCTGGAAGGGGCAGCCCTGGCCACAAAGGGCACTGGTTCGCGGGGAGGGCTTGCTTCTTGTTGACTTCTTGTTCTCTAGGGATGCTATTCTAATAAAACAGTATTAATTAGCATACTGTGAGTTGTTATAACAGATAAACCTCTGAATTCCAGTGGTTTAACAATAAAAAGTTTATTTTCTGTTGACTGGAAGACCAAAATGAGTGTTCAGATCTGGTTTTCTTCTAAGCAAGGATCAGGGAAACAGCTTTCTTTACTTTGCAGCACTGCCTTGTTCTACAGTGGTTGGCAAGGTCCCTCGCTCATTTGCACTGAACCTGTGGAAGGGAGGAAAGCGAGGCTCAGGTTTGGGAAGTTCTCCTGGCTCAGATCTAGAACGGAGGACAGAATGTCCAGTTGCATTTCATTGGCTACAACTCATTCCCGGACCCCACTGAACTACAAGGGAGTCTGGGAAATGAAGTCCAGCTGTGTGGCCAGGCAGATGCAGACTCTGGTTTGGAGATGAGTGGCCAATCTCTGCTGTAGTTTCTCTCCCCTTTTGATCTTTATAATGTTTTCTTTCAAACACACGATGTATATATGGAAGCATAGTCCAGTTTTCAATAAAGCTTTAAAAATTGTACATTCATGAATTAAACACAAATTAATGACGGGTTTCAAGGCATCCCTGGCTGATTCTGCCCGCCTCCTCATCAGAGACCACATGATGAGGGGCAGGAGACAGAGTTCGTGGAACCTGAAGCTATCACAATTTAGTGGGAAGTGTTTAATTAAAAAATAAACCCCAAGTGTGGTGTCACATGCCTGTTATCTCCACAGTCCAGAGGCCGAGGCTGGGGGACCAAAAAGTCAAGGCCAGCCTGGGCATCCTAGTGAGTTCCAGGCCAGCCTGGTTTACAGGGCAGGACTGTGGCTCAAACCAAAAACACAACAAAAGAAATAGAAAGAGAGAAAGAAAGAAAGAAAGAAAGAAAGAAAGAAAGAAAGAAAAAAGGGTACAAAGTTATCTATGAAAGCAAATATTTATTTAAAAATGTATAACAGATGACAGATATTTTTAAAAGTGTGGCAAAACCGTGAATTATAAAATCCAAAGAAAAACAACATACATTTAACATGACACTTTAATAATTAACTTTTCCAATACATTTCTACAATACCTTCCCTATTTTTGACTGCTATTCTTGAAAACCTACTTGCAATATCATTTTTCATAGAACAGAGAAAGAAAATTCAGTCTTTAACACGTAAGATGTGATTTAAAAAGTATAGCAAACAATTAAATTAAAAATTACAAATTTAATTTAATGAAATTCCCTCAGAAAACTTCCCCTCAATCCAAACACGTTTATCTCATCATTCTTGTCATTTTCTAAGTCAATTCTGGAGGTCCTTTTTCTTGAATGTCTTTAGTTGTACAATCAGGAGTCCCTCAATGTCCTGAATCCATTTAAAACACTTACCTTCAAGGTCATTTTGGCTTTGAAGAAGAGTCAGAAGTTAGACTATGCCAGACCTAGTGGACAAGGTGGCTGAGGTCACACCGTAATATTTCCACGTGCCTGGGTATATATCGGATGACACTCAGCAGCAGCATTCACTGTATTTTTTATCATACCTCATAAAGACACTCACAAGAGATGACTTCCAGGACTACTTCAGACAGAGGCAAGAACAATGGGATACATGTGTTCAAGTTGAGGGGAATATTTCAAGAGGGATTAGTGGCAATGTGTCTTTTACTCTAATAAAATTTGTACCATTTTTTCTTTCGACTGTAATAAAATTTTAAAATTTGAACATTCGCCATATATTTTAATCATGCCATGTCAAAATATTTTGATAGTTCAGAAAAATGTCAAGTTCATGACTTGTAAGCAACATTATCAGGTGCATGTCTAAGATTTTTGCAAAATTTAGGAAAAAATATCCTCAGCTTGCTTGCTTGCTTGCTTTCCTTCCTTCCTTCCTTCCTTTCTTCTTTCTTCTCTTTGAGACAGGGTCTCACTATGCAGCTCAGGCTGGCCTTGAGCTCACTCTGTGGTCCAGGCTGGTCTCAAACTTGCAATGATCTTCTTGCCTCAGCCTTCTGAGTGCTGGGATTACAAGCATGCACCACCACGCCCAGCTCCCTCGAGTTTCTTATATGAGTGCTTAGATTAGGGCAATGCAAATGTTTTTGAGTGTGACTGATCTTCAATATGCTGTAAGCTGACAACACTCTTGAATTGCATGGCTAGAGTTCTTCAATGTATGCTGTGTTGCCTTTCCCAAGGTCCTGCAGGGCCCTTGTGGAAGTGAGAGTCCCTGAAGCACTCGCATCCGATTCCCTGTACCAGATCCTACATGCACCAGGTCCACGTCTCCAATCGAGACCTGAGAGGTCCAGAAGACCATCCTCCATTTAACCGTTTTTCTGACTCCCCGGGTCCTTCTTCTCCTGGATCTTTGTCCCTCCTTGTGCTGTGCTCAACTGTGAGGATAGAGAGGCTTGTGAACCTGACACTGGCTGCTGTAGCGCCCATCACAGTTCCCCAAATATATTGCTCTGCTAATGACTCAGATGTGGCTTCTGCCTGAGGCATGGCTGCCCCACCCCAGACTGAGCCAACCCCAGTGGCAGGTCCAGTTGCAGGCCCGGCTCCCCATGTCCTCAACCTGACAGAGCTGGCTGGTGAGGCTCTGTCTGGCCTGATCACTGGATGTGACGGTAAGCAGGAGGCAGGAGTGTTTTCAGTGAACAGTAGGTTCCTTGCTCATGTTTCAAGGTCAGGCTTGGATTAACCAGGAAAGACCTCTTGGCTAGAAGAGTTTCAAATGCCTTTGTGGATGATAACGAAAATACTGGAGTGAGGGGGAAAGGACTGCTATTCTAAACATGATTGGTTTGAATCCACATCTCATAAAAAAGACTTTCAGATAGAAAATGTTATTTGGCAGTAAGTAAAGAGAATAAACGAATGGTAGATAGATGGGAAAGTACAAAATAAGGACAATAATTTTAGATGAGGGAAGAGACAAATTAAATAGAAAAATTTGAAGGATAATGGGTAAAATAAGGTGTGCACATAAGGAATTCAGGAAAGGAATAATATTTGACTGCCTTAATTGGGCCAAATGAGTGAATGCATGGATTTAAAAATCATACATGTAGGCCATGCAGTCATGTGTCTTACCCAGCATTTATTTTAAAACAGGTATTTTCAAATGTCAAAACAAGCAATATGATAATGCAATTGGCAAGCATGAAAAGAACTTTCTTTGATTCAAAGAACTCAGAGGGTAATTAAAAATCCCAAGAATATAAGTAAGAATACCATTATTCTGTGAAGCCAATAAACATAAATTCAACTTTTCAAATGTAAATTGATACATGCATAACTACCATTATTTACAAATAAACTATATAGAAATTAACTATTTGGTCATTTGTCTGTAATTTTTCTGACATGTCTGAAAGACGTAAATGTCATATTTCCTTATATTAGATCTCCAGTAATGAATTTAATTTCAAAGAACTAAATATTATTTTATTAGACACTGGAGATGATTTTTCTGCTTCCAGGGTCATTTAACATTTATTATTAAGCACATGTAAAAATCAATGCTTACTCCATAGAGTATTAAAAGCACAGTCTTTAACTGGTGTCACCTTTTGCCTATGGGAGATGGTTTCAAATATCACTTTTAGATGTAGAACAAGTTTAGAAGCAAATTGATCTTCAAAACAATTTGTAGAAACAAAATAATTCCACTTTATAAATCATTAAAAAATAAATCATTCATAGGTAGGACACTGGCCATAATAATTGAGGCTTAGAATAATCTCTTCTTTGTTCCCATACAAGAGTCTATGCTTTTGTTTCTTATGTACTCTACTGGGACAATTAGATATTTTCAGTTTTTACTAAGGATAAAGGTAGTGGCTTCTGCCGTTTCTCAAATTTTGGCTGCCTTTACATCATTAGAGAAGATTATTGAGCAAAGTAGTATACTCTTATCAGAAGTAACAGACTTCAAAGTCTTCTGGCCTATTATTTTTTCTTTGCCATCAACATTTTCCATGAATATGTAATACAGGCATCCCTATTAGAAGGCTGGGGAAATGAGATTTGCAAACCAAGTAAACTCAAATAGCAAAGGAGAATGTCTTTTGTTAAGACATCTTTTAGGCAGATAAAAATGATATATTAGCACTAAATCGGGTATTCAGTAAGGGATTTGGGCCCTTATGTGTCAAATACCAGAGTGCTGAGCTTTGAGGTAGAGTGATAGATGCATGTGCTGACCAAAATCAATGCATTTCATGGCGAAAGGCAACCTTATCGCCTTCACTTTCTGAGGGTGAAGCAAAAGGCAGCATGTTGCTTTCACCTCCTGAATTACATTCTTTCTGAAATTTATTTTATTCCAAAAAACTGGTGTTTATTGTCCTCTGTGATTTTCAACAGTTAATATTCTGCATGACTCCTGTGTGATGGTACCAGAGAGCCGGTGGATTTTCTCCTTGCTCTGTGACCCATTAAGCAATTACATTGCATGCACATAGCAGCCTGGAATTTGGGAGGACTTAGGTGGCCTGCAACTTCAGTTTCATATTCTAGTAGCTCTTTCCACTTGGTAGTCATCTTTATTGATGGTTTAAGTATAGACCAATTACTGCTATATTAGTACCAGGTGATCTCAGTCAAGCTTGCATTTGACTATGCTGACATAGCAAACTCCTTAAGCATTTACATTGGCATGAATTGATATTTTTCAGGACATGGTAACTGTTTTTGAAAGAAAATGAGAGGTTTCTTACTTACTTTCTCACTGCTAGGACAAAATACCCAACACTCACTAGTTAAAGAATGAAAGGGTTATTTCATAATAATTTTGTGGAGGTTTCATTTCATAGTTTCTGGTTTCAAGGTAAAGTGGCATAGTAGAGTGGCATCACAGAAGAGAAATACTTCATGGCATGGCAGGTAGGAAACAGAAGGAGATAAAGGGAGGAGGAGGGACATATACCCTTCCAGGCTATGCCCACAGTGACCCACCTCTTCCTACCAAGCCTCACCACCCACTATCACATCAGTGGGCTGATTCAGTATCAAGTTATCACATTTAGCTTTAAGTTCATCAATGGACTAACTCACTGATGAATGTCATGACTCTATGATCCAATCACCTCCCCCAAACTCTACCTATGAGCACATGAGACTCTGGCAGGCTGTTTAGATGTAAATCATAACAAGAGGGCTTTGTGAATGGGGGTGGTGGTGTGGGGAGAACCATCTAGCAGATTTGAGAAGGGCTACATAGTGTTTGTCCAAGGTGGTTAGAGTAAAAGTTCTTGAATAGTAAGGAGCTGGCATATTGAAAGGGTTGAATTTGGTAAATAATTTGAAGGAGAAAGCTTAGGCTTATTTTAAAGCCCCTACAAGTCTGATTCAATTTAATATGGCTGCTCATAGTCCCACCCTGCTCAGACTTGACTTGGGAACAAGTAGTGGGGCAATGAGTTGCTTTGCTCTTTTTCTGTCTCACCCTTTCTTGTCATGTGTTACCACGCCTTCTAGGTTGCTACTGAAGTGGTGTTCTCAAACCTGCTAAACTTTTTTTTATGATGACTCAAGTCTAGTTGTCTTTTGGGATGTTACTTGGCCACAGGGAAAATACATGCTCGCCAAATAAATGATATAAGTAGGTCTCTCTACTGTCCTCCCCCATGGGGCAAGCATTCCAGGCAGTTCCTCCAGCCTCCCAACTTCTGGAGACAGGCCAGAGTCAGCCCCAGTTCTCAACATTTCATACACCCCCAAAATCCAGGGGATAGACCTCAGGCTTTCCCAGGTGTTCTAGTGGTGTCCCACTCCTGTGCCCACAGGACACCATGGACCAGGTCTTTTATCCAAGTAACCAACTTGAGAGAAAGACAAACGTTTATCGCCTTGCAGTCTTTGCCCACTCTGGCTCTTGGGAAGCCCCGTCACTTGGGCTGAGAGGAGGAACTCCCTTGTTCCCTCATTCTGTATCTCTAATCCTTCTGTACAATTTCCACTCTTCTCTCCTACAGGTAGGCAACAGTATAGGGAAAGATCTGGTTTTGCTCTTTAGCAGGAGGTCAGCCACTTGAAATTCTGCACCTGTGTTTTCAGGGCTGCCAAAGAAGTTTGAGGGAAGAACAGAATCGTCTCTGCCCTGAGCGCAAGTGAGGTGCCCTGTGGAGCCTCCTAGCAACCACTGGGATGATCGTGATGGTGCAGCACTGTTTCCATGCTGGGCTGTGAGAACAAAATAGCACAGTTTGGGCAGTTTAACCTACAGTTCCGGAGACCAGAAGAGTAGGACAAACGTATCAGTAAGACTGGCTTCTGCGAGACCTTTCTCTCTGGCTGGCAGAAGGTAGCATTTCATTGTTTCCTTACCTGCTTTTGCTTTTGTACATGTGCACCCCTGGTATTTCTTCATGGGTCCAAATATCCTCCTCAGGACATCAGTCAGAATGGAGTAGAGCCCGCCTAAGAGGCCTTATTCTAACTTAATTATCTTCTTAAAATCTACCTCCAAAGATACAGAGGTACTGTGGGCAGAGGTTCCACATATGAATTTGGAGGGGACACATTTAAGCCCTTAACAAGAGGAGAAGGCTAGAGGAGCTCTGCTCTTTCCTGCTTCCACTAATCTTCGACGTAGGTACAGAAAAAGCGTAACTAAGTGGTGGTAAAGGCGACGGTGGTGTTACTCCAAGTCCCACAGTTACACAGGCAGGGATGAATGAGCTGAGGAAATTCAGGCACTGGTGCTAATTCAGGTTACAGAATTCTCAGCCCAGTAAGATTTGGGGACATTCAGAGAATACCCTGAAAAATTTTTCCAAAGAGCTCATCAGTTCATCAGAATTACTAATTTACTCTTTGCAACATGAAATAAAACATTTCTTTTCTTTAAATACTATAACAAGTAGTTCACAGATCACTCAGCCTTTATCCAATAATATCAGGTTAGAAACAGCTACTTTTGTGTCTTACCTCGTCAAATCAAGCAGAAAATTGAGCAATTACTTGTGTTTGCTTAAATTATGTAAGCAATTAATTTAACAGCCCACTTTGTTTTGCTTTTATATGCATTTAGGTACATAATATTTGATAAGGCTATTTTGATGCAACAGTGTTGATACAGTTCTTTTGCTGTTAATACATTTTGGTTGCACTTAAAAGAAAAAAAAACCTATTAATCCTACAACTTTTTAAAAATGTTTTATGTAGGGCCGGGGATTTAGCTCAGTGGCTTAAGCGCCTGCCTGGCAAGCGTGAGTTCTCGATCCCCGGTACAAAAAAAAAAAAAAAAGTTTTATGTAGAAAAGATACTATGACTTTAAGTCTCACCTCATTTCTTACTCCCACTTAACAATGATAGTTGCATTCTTTAAAAACAGCAAAAGATAGTTAGTATTTCTAGATGTCAAACTTGAGGAAAGACGAAATAAAGATGTGAGAAGTAAAATTCCAAAGAGGCAGAGTACTTCGATTATGTCTATTCTTTTAACCCCTTTGCCAGTGCGATTTGGGGGGATTTCTCTGGCTATGTTTGAAATACAACTGGTTGATCTGATTCCTTTGTTCTGAGATTATAGAAAACTTAGAAGTGCTTAATTTATACTAATAAGTCTACCAGAAAATAGAACATAATGTATGTGATCAACATACATTATGTGCAAGTGGCACAGACACAAAGTAAAATCATTTATGGAATCCGTTTATCACATCCAAGTATAACTCCAGCTTCCTGGCTTCTCTTCAGCTGCAAACTCCCCTGAATTGCCTCCATCTATTTCTCTATCAAAGCCTATTGGTACCTCTTTTGACATCGTTGAGTTTCCACGTGTGTCATGTCACTCTAATACAATGCATTTACCACTGACATTTTATCGTTGTGTTCAATACAAGTTAAAAAAAATAAATGAAACTCTTTCCCTGCCCCAAATCAGCCAGCAGTGGACTTCGTCTGTTTTATTGAAGGATGGTATCTTTCTTTCTTGTTTCATCTTCTTTTCCTGAGTTGAATACAGATTTTCTATTTCTACTGAATTTCTTTTCAGAATTTGAGCTCAAATGCCTCTCTGAAAACTCAGTTCCTTCAAGACTACAGTCTATTTTATTGATTTTATAGCACTATCCATTGAAGTTAATTTATATACTTGCAGTATAAATTATATATTAAGTTAAAAGGTACACTAGGAGAGAAACTGTAGCAACATGCTCTAATGTTATGTAAATAACTACTGCCAATGCTTTTTTTCCATGATTTTTTAGAGAGCAGCGCATGACTACAGAACATAGCGGAAGTACTGGAAAGTGGCTCCTCTACTGACCCACTTTGTCCCTGTGAGGGTGCAGCCCTGGCTGGTCACCTTGGCCCTTCGGCAGCTGAGCACTGCTTCTGCTCAGGGTGGCTGTGTTGATAATGACCCCAATGTAATCATTAAAATAGAAGGCGTGGCTGTTCACTCTGGATTCATAGCTGTCTATTTACCAAACTTGGATAAATAGAATGAAACATTCTTTAGTAATGAAGACTTGATTGTGGTTTTTTAAATTTGTAACTGACATATAATAACTGTACATATATATGAGGTACAGTGTAATAACTTAACATGTTTATACAATTTTTAGGGATCAGATCGGGGTAACTAGCATTTCCATCTACTTCTTTCTGTAGGGCTTTGATTATTCGTTTCTTAGGGTTTTGTTGTTGTTGTTCTTGTTTTTTGTTTTTGGAGAAAAGAAGGGAAAGAAGCTAATTTTTCCATTCTAATGAATAAGTAAACTTTCCTTAAATTCTTGGGTCAACTAGAGATTTAAAAATTCTTTTTACTTTCATTTATTTGCTTTTTCCTCTTCTAGTATTTGAAAAATCTTTGCCATTAAGTCTTTTTTTTTTTTTGTACCAGGAATCAAACTCAGGATCTCACATTTGCCAGGCAGGTGCTGTGCTGCTGAGCTTTATCTCTGGCCCTTCAGTTTTTCTGGAGAAGTTTTCATTTATGTATTTTCTCATTATCTGTTGTTTTATTAATGCCCTCAGCAATTGCTAAACATGCTATTTTGACAATCAGATTTTTTTTCTGGCTCTATATTCTGTAATTTTTTTCTTCTGTAGTTCTTATATTTTCTGATTAATCATAAAGCTTTAGTGGTATACAGATTGAATAATTTAGTTCTCCTTTAATTGTTATTTAAATTTCTAGTGTAACATGTGATGTGCAAAATTTAAGTATACTGTCAAATCAGAGAAACACGTCTCTTTCTGTGATTTATATGAACATAAAAGCAGTTAAGTATTCTGAAGCCCTCATTAAAAGCTATGCTATATTCTCTTTTTAGCATTGCATCAAGGATTAAAAATTATTTTTATAGGTTAACTTTATCCAGTTGAAAAATATATTTACCTATGTTCGTTTTGATATGGCCTCCAGGAATTGGTAGGAAATAACAGGTCCAAAATAAGTAGATTTGAATAGGCAGATTAGTAGAATTAGGCTATGAACTGTGATGAAGTGAGAGACCCTCTTGTCCACCCCAAGCTTTGGGGCCTGATGGACTGATCTAATCAGCTCTGTGACAGTGTAAGGAAGCTAGAACTGGCTTCTGAGGAGAGTAGCTGGAAAGTAGGCCAAGTTGGCTGTCAGGAAACATTACTCCAAGGAGTTTAGGGAATAGCACTTTGAGGATGGAGTCTCTGAAAAAAACGAACGATGAATTAAGTACCAGCAGAAGAAAAGGAAAGGGTGGGCTGAAGGGATTGGGGCCCTCACTGAATGGTTGGGGAGGCCATGGAGCAATTTGAGTTTATAGGTTCTAGATGGAGGAAGAGGTGTGTGAAAGGTGTTGAAGAAAATACCACTGCTTAGAGCTGATCTGGCTGCAAATATCCCACCATTTATCTTGTTTTCTGCTGTTATTTGCAGGTCTCTAGCAACCACTTAAAACCCAAAAAATACCAATTAACATTTTACTTCATATTATAGCCCCCTCATCTCATTGCTCTGTTCCCATAAAGTGGCAAAACCATAGACAAATACAGTCAGTTTTATTTTTTCTCACAGAAACATTCCTGGGAGTATTTTTATAGATTGAGTTGAGTGCCAAGGTTACCACGAGTTCTGCAAATATAAATAAACTAAGAAAACAGATTTGAGTCTTGTGTTTTAAATAGGGTATTCAAAGTGGCTGGGGCTATACCAAGGAGCTTGCATTTAATTAAAAGTGAAAAAGCATCCTTTGTGGAAAATTTGTCTGAAATAAAATTCTAAGATGACTAGAGCCAACCTAGTGGCAGTTTATTTAAAATTATGAAAAATTTGACAATGTTACATTTGAATTCTAAGAATAAGTAATTTTCATTTCCCCTGACACATTTGCAGGTTAATGGAGATATGAGTCAAGGAGAAAGAAAATAATTTTGCCCAAAGTATGCATAAGATTGTGCATTTCTGACAATTGATAGTTTCCTCATAACTTTGTGTGTATCATTAAATAGACAGAGAAAAAAACCCCTGCTTTTAGAGCATCATTTTTGACTGTTGAGATAATGAGTATTAGCTGAATGTCTTCCTGTTAGCACAATATTAACTGTTGGCAATTAGTTTTAGTTCTTGATCATGTAGAACTCAGCATCTGCTCCCTTTATGATTTTTTTTAGTGTTATATTGTGAATTTGATTTTCAAAGTTTGATCGATAAGGAGGAAACTGATAAAGCAGACAAATACCAAAAACAGGATAGTGATTCATACACACAAGATAGGAACACCATAAGTTCCTTTCTAGCCAATTCAACCCTACTCACTCGCTTAAAATACAAAGTACATTTTAATCTGTCAAGAACCTGACGGCATTTAGCACCAGGAAAGAAACTACTTTAGCTTCTGATCGTTACCCCGATATCCTGGAACAGTAAAAGATGGAGTCTCCATACTTATCACCATCGAGTAACAAAACATCAACTTTGAAAAGTAATTCCTGAGTATCAGCGACTCACACATGATTTAAGGATTACGATCTTTGAGCAGGTTCTACTTGGTGCTGCGGACCACTTTCCTGCAATGGTTTGTCTTCATCTCCTCCAGTGCTTGCTCCAGCTGCACTAAATGAAGCAGGGAGGTGCGGTCTGTCTGTAGAACATTGGTGTTGTGATCTCCATTGTGATTAAGGTGAAGCCTGAAAGTCACCGCTGGCTTAATCTGCTACCAGAGACTTCTGCTTGCAAGCTGTACGTCTAGTCGCCATTCAAGGCTATGGTAAGGTCAGAGACTGGTTCACTTAGAATAGTTCTGATCTCCTTTCTGTTGTTCAGATAAAGCTGAAGCAGTAATTTGTTTAATTCTTCAGAGAATCCCAAAACAAAAACAGAGTCTTGGAAATCCAGTTCCAATATCATAAACTTCGAGTTCTCAGTGAGGAGACAGGTTAAGTCTTCCGCACCATGCTGGACTGTGTCATTACTTACACTGAGTTTTCCTGTGCTGTCCACTTGCAGTAGGAAAGCCAGGCGCTTGTTCTGCTCCTCGGACAAATCCAGCAGCATCTTCTCCGCCTGGCCAATTCCACCGACCCCACCTTTGCCACTCCTCCTTTATGATTTTAAGAGAAACATGGAACATTATATCTGGAGTAATTATCAGCAGTTTCTTAGGGTCACCCTCAGTAGTATTTGCTCAATATGGGATAAGTCTCTGAAGTAGAAGACAACATTCAATGGAATAGTCAACAATAAAATGTTGTTATTAGCATGTGTTCTTGAAGATGGGTTTTCATGCAGTCAAGAGACAGAGCAGTATTACTAATTTCACTCTGCTTTTCAACATAAGAACTCATTACCTAATAATATCTCACCTAAGTGAACTGCTTGATTATTCCAACAAAATTACTGTTCTTATTAACTCCTGAACATTTATGGCTTCTACACATTTCCTTGTAATAATACTTTCCTTCCGTTTTTAAAACTGTGGTGAAATGCACAGCATAAAATTACAAGCTTACTCCTTTAAAATGTA